>CACSLK010003174.1:12502777-12516716 GCA_902706635.1 Striga hermonthica
AGTTTAGCTTATTTCACTTTTTATAGTCATATATATATTGAGGTGTGATTTACATTGCTTTGCTTAATGAATATAATTGGTGTTAAATTGGATTGTGTGCTTGGAATTTGTAACTTAGAAATTACACAGATTGTATAGTTGAGTGTTGATTTTGAAGCTGTGAACTGTGAAACTACTGGGGAAATGCTACAATCTCGTTATAGAGCTATTTCGTAGGGATTTGTAACTCAACTATTCTCGGCAGTTATATGATGACTTAACGGTTACAAATTTCGACGAAATGGTTAGCCTCTCCCGTTATTGTGTACTATGGTATGTATTGTTTATCAATTATAGTCAAGTATGACTTTAAAACTCCGACGAAATGGTTCTGTAACGGGACTGTGGCATCTCCATATTGTGTACTATGGTATGTATTATTTATCAATTAGAGTCAAGTTTCTAACTATATATATATATTATGGGTGTTCAGTTTTGGGAGGTCTTAACGCGTTTGGGCACACGCCATATTTAGACAAAGTGATGAGCCACATATGCCCACTTGGGCAATTTTCTTGATTTCATATGAAGGTGTGAATGGTAACCTTCCATTGAGTATCAACTCATTTTAATAATATTAAATAAAATAACCAAAATATATATCACATTTTAAAATACTGCTGAAATGATTCACGCTTTAGAGCATTTACTATGCTCATATGTTAGTGATTAATGTTGTGTCACATTTGAGTTAACTCGTAGTACATGACATATGCGAGACACATTTGAATTATAAATTAAGACACATTTGAATTATAAATTAAATATATAAGTAATATTAATTGTCACTTTCTCATGAAAATGTTTCTTACTTTCATTACTTGAAATGTGTATTCTATTTAGGAAAATAGTAAAAGTACATAATAAATAATAATGTACATAGAGATATACATAACACTCACATGTAGTGGGTCAATTTGGAGTTCTTGTTTAGAATTAATGAAAATGAAAGTTTAACATAATCAAGCATACCTCTCTTTCCTTACTCATATTACATTATATTATTTCGAATCATAAATAAGTGACAATAAAGTTAAAAATTGTGGCAAATATTGTAAATAGACAGAAAAAATGGAGTACATGTTACATTAAAGTTGATTAGTACAATTATTTTATATATTTTTTTGATATTATAATAATGTATATTACAAACTTTTTAGTTAAGCCTTTTACCCAAATCGCCGAAAACCCTTGTTCCCAAAATCGGCGGCTTTGTCTCCCCTCCTTCTCAATTTCAGCTCGCCTTCGTCGGTGGAATCGACTGCTCAGTGGTCGCCCTCGACTGCTCGTCTCTCTCCCGGAAGCAGCACGCCTCTCGAGAACTCGCGATGGTGGTGGTTGCAGCTCGGATGGATTTCCCACCTTCTGGTAAGGTCCCGTGTGCTCCGGTCGCCAGCTTCCCAGAATTGCAGCGATGTTGGGTTGAGTATGGGTTAGGGGGTGGGGCGAGGCTCCGAAGGCCTGTGGTGTTGTGCGTCGCGTTGGTCACAGAGGTGGTGTCGAACTGCTCTTCTCTTCTCGATTCTCGATTATTGGGTTCGGGGGATCTGGTGCGTCTGTACTCGGCTAGTGCTGTTAGCAGGGTGGGGGCTGTGCTGGTCTCTGCTAGTGGTGTTAGCTGGGTAAGGTGGTGTTTGGTTTTCTCTGGCTTGGGACGAATCGACTTTAGGGTTGGTTTTGAGCTTGGTTTCGGCTCAGCTAAGCGATTCAGCAGTTTCGGTTGCGGTTCCTGGGCCTTTGGATCTCTTCTGAAAATCGATGGTTCATCCACTGGTTCAACTTGATTTTTCTACTGTGGGATGACTCGTTTGTTTATTTTGTTGTTTTGTTTGGACTGGTTTTGCTCTTTTATTTAGGTCTCGTGTTTTTGGTTTGGGTCGTTGACCCCTGTGCGCCCTAGTGTGAGTAGGTATTATCCTGTTGGGATCGTTTTAATCTCCTGTTTGGGAATTAGTAGTTTTTTTTTTTAGTTCTTTAGTTTTGTGTTGTCGTGAGTGTGTTCTTCTAGTGTTGCTAGGTTAGACTCTAGGCCATCTTCAGATCTGTCCTTCCAGTCTTTTCAGCCTTGGTTGTATTTTTCAGTTTTTGGTTGTTTTCTCTTCGCACTTTATGCGGTTTTCTAGTTACACAATTTCCCTATCGTTTTGGAGAAAAAAAATAAACTTTTTAGTTTTTTTTTTCTAGTCTAATAATTGATAAGGTAGATTAAAATCAATTATTTTATTATTAGTTTTTCCCAGTCAATAGCTTCATGATCACTAGGAAATTGTATATATGTAACAAAATCAACAAATGTAATCAATATCGTCTCCTCCAAAATCTTCCAACGACACTTGCAATATAGTACCATGTTCATAATTTTTCAAGATAATAAATTATAATCTATAACATAATAATTTCTAACTTCTAACATGATACTAATAAATTATAATTTATAAGCTAATCAATTCTAACCTATAACATAATATTTTTAACTTCTAACATTATAAAATCTCATTTCAAATCTATAAGAGAATCAATTCTAATTTATAATCTAATAATTTCTAACTTCTAAATGATAATAACTAATTTCTAAATGTATAACATAATCATTTTTAATTTCTAACATAATAATTTATAACTTAGCTCTCACATGATAAAATTTAATTTTTAATCTATAAGATAATCAATTCTAACCTATAACATAATAATTTTTAACTTCTAACATGATAATATATATTTTCTAATTTTTAAGATAATTAGTTTTAATAAAAAAAATATAATAATTTTGACTAATATAATTTTTTCACAAAGTAATATAAAAACTAAAAAAAAATTAAAAAATAATTAGTTGTCTGGCCTGCCAAACAGAACGGTCAGGCGAATTCCGGCCGGTGATTGCGGTCGGGCGTGGTGTCGTCCGGCCGACATGTTCGGACGTGCACGGAGATGTCCAAAAAGGCCAGATGGACGGCACCATGTCTGTCCGCAATCACCGGTCGGACAACACCATGCTCGTCCGCAATCACCGGTCAGAAGGTCGAAAAACGTACCGAGATGGAAGACATTTTTTCGTCGGAAATTGCCTGGTACAGTGGATTTTATAATTTTCTAAAGTTTTTGGAAAAATGAGGGGGAAAGTGGTCCAAGGGGGGCGGTACATAGTAATATGGGGTTTTAATAGTAACACTTTTTAGAAAATAGATCCACATTCAACGAAAATGTATTTAGTGATACTGTGTGGCGTGTTCTCACGAGCCTCATATTAATTTTTTTTTCTATTATTTCCAAATATTAATTATGACACAGCGAGCGTGTACAGAAGAGAATAAAAGAGATAAAATTCAAAATTTAAGTATTTTATTTCATAAAGAGAACAAAAGAGATAAAACTCAAGATTTATGTATTTTATTTCATAAAAGTCCATCGGCTATGAAGAAAGGGAGAAGAATAAATAGAATACTCATCTCCCTAATTTTCTATTTTGCCTAACAAGAAAGATTAGACAAAGATAAATATTCACCTACAATCTAGATAATGCAAATAATAATAATAATAATAATAATAATAATAATAATAATAATAATAATAATAATAATAGAAATAAATAATTATATTAAAGATTCTAAAGATTATGATTGTCTTTTATCTCCACCATTCTCCTCCTTTCGAAAAAGATTCGCCCTCGAATCTAGCACAATCTTGTTTCCATCGGAAGTATTACCATGGAGTGTTTCCAAGTGGTTGACATGAAACACCCAGTTTTACGGGCCGACAATTTGGAATACTCATGAGCAGAAAACCTATATGTCGTCAATAAGCTCCACACACAATTGTCGACCGCAATCTCGACATGGCGACAACGTGCATCCGCATGCCGCTTGTACGAAGCATAAACACCCTCGTTACAATGGTATAAAATCCCAAGGAATTTATCAAAGCTGATGTGTTGAAGATCATTTTCACCTCTCTTAGCGGAATCGATATGGCTGTGACCCGGGCCTCTCGAGAGGGATTCAACAATCACCACCGGCACTGGCCAAAGGACGACGTAGGATCAGACGTCAACTGTAAAAATGGTAGAGTAGGATCGATATCGGGATTGTCACTACAAGAATAATGATTTTTAGTGACGATAATTTTTGTTGCTATGTCGTCAGAAAAAAAATTGTCGCTAATAATGTCCTAATATTGTCGCTATATGTTCGAATGTCGTCACAATAATACCTCTTATTGTGACAGTATTTTTTGTGACGACATAGCGACAAAAATTATCGTAACTAAAAATCATTATTCTTGTAGTGTGTCATTGTCTTCTTCCGCCTTGTCGTCGTCCTAAATAAGCGGACCCTCATACCCGGAAGACCACTCGTCATCAACGCGAAGCAGACCCTCGTATTCGGTCGACCCACCCTTGCTCATCCGTACAGGCCCCTGAATAGTCGAGGACGGTCTCAACCGTAGTCATTCAATCCATGAATTCTGAACTGTAGCCATCCAATCCAAGATTTCTGGCGCGTTCAAGCAGCTGGTGAACTCTGGGATATCAATGCGAAATGACGAATCCCACCGATGCTCCTCCGCTAGAAAATTACCATCACAAGTCGGATAGTCAAAACGATTAACCTCGGATAGGGTGTCATCGTCACCTTTCCCGACCCGCGATGGAGGCGACCGAGTAGGAGGCACCCCGCGTGGACCCCATCCACGATCCCCGCGCATCCCACCGTGCATCCCACCCCGTTCCACATCGTGGGCGCAGTTCATCCGATCGTGCGGTACAACAGCATGACCGGCCAGCCTCTGCTCGAACCTCTTGGCCAAATTTGTGATTTGGCGGCCCCTAAGATCGAATTGTCGGTCGAAGCCAGTGGCCATATCCGCGACTTGTCAGCTCAACGACTCAATGGCGGCATCAACAGCTTCGGTCCTATTTGGCGACATCTTTGAACATATTAAACTCTAAATACTAACTAACACAGCGGTGTACGAAAAGGAACAAAAGAGATAAAACTCAAGATTTCTGTATTTTAGCTCATAAAAGCCGACTGGCTATCAAGAAAGGAAGAATAATATATAAATAGTGTACTCATCTCCTAATTTTCTATCATTCCTAATAAGCATAGACTAGATAAAGATAAATATTCATCTACCATCTATTAGTATATAATAAGGATTAACATA
Organism: Striga hermonthica; assembly: GCA_902706635.1. NCBI lineage: Eukaryota > Viridiplantae > Streptophyta > Magnoliopsida > Lamiales > Orobanchaceae > Striga > Striga hermonthica. The sequence goes on from CACSLK010003174.1 coordinate 12,507,980, forward strand.
ATTCACTTTTAAAAACTCTTTCCCGCCATTAGCATTAAATACACCCTATTTATAGTAATTATTTATTAAAAAAAAATATCTAACATTAATGATGCAAAGAATGTCCTTACTAATCGCATGGAAACAAATAATTTACTCCCTTAAATATCGCATGCTAAGATTTATATCTAATTTTTTTTTTTCCGATTCTTCCAAATTCTTCCAAATAAAATGGGTTATGCATGGAATCAACCAATTTACCAACTATTTTTATAATTTTTCCTAATAAATAAGATTAAGGCCGGTTGAACATGGTATAATATAATTTAATTTACTAATTTAATATAATTTTGCCAAATGATATAATACCGGTTGTACATAGTATAATATAAATTAATAATTTAATAATTCTGCCAAATAATATAATAATATATTATAAATTTAGTAATGTATTATAAATTAAATAATATAATAATATAGTTCTTTCAAAGAAAATTGGTTGTACATGGTACCAATACTATATCTTTATGTATAAAATAAGATTAGACTTAAATTATTTTTAGTAATATTTTTCCGTCATGCATTAATTATTACCTAATTTTAGTGTTCCTTGACAATTCGGGATAACATATCTCGACACATTAATTGTCAACTGATGTGGAATAACTGATTTAATAGCTGATGGATTCAATTCTCGATTTTTATAGAATCAAATATCGGGTGTGTACACATTTCAAATAATTTAATAATATAATAATAGGCTGAATAATTTATGTGTCGGATTCATGCAAAGAAAATTTTAAACAGATTTCTAAAATCATGGTTTGTATATATCATTTATTCATCAATTGAATTTTTTTCTACACTATCGGTTTGAAAAGGAAAACGAATTTTATATACCTTATCGATTTTGATAATACAATGTTATAATCATTGTCATTATTTATTTTAAAAGATAATGTTTATCATTTATTTGCTTTTAAAACATGAAATTTTTTTCATAGTTTAGGTCTCTTTTTATTTATGCATTTACACAAATTAACTAAACGATTGGCAACAAAATTTGTTATATATTGAATCAAACCAGTAATTAATAAAAAAGTCCATCAATCACGAAATTAAAAAAAAATAACACACGATTACTACATTTAAAAGATTAAATTTTTGAGATAAACATTAATTTATATTGTCACGATGATAAACAAGGGTGAGTGTCAGTCTTTATCGCACGTTTGCATATTCTAAAAAAAACATGTTTTTAGTTACGATCACTTATATATTGCAATTTTGTGTGATACAAATAGAAAATAGTTGACAATATTAATTTGTGGTAATAACGAGTTGCTCAATAATCAAACTAATTATGTTGTTTACAATTAGGTTTTTAATAACACACGATTTTTTCATACCTAAACATTTTATGGGCATTTTCCGCCCAAAACATTAATTACCTACTATAGATGGAAATATTATAATATGATATAAATAAAAAATAAATCATTAATTGCATAATTTTCATATAACTCGGCTTGCGGTTGTGTTTGTTTTGGTCAATTCTTGGTTTCTTTTAAATACGTTGATAGTAGTTTCGTAGGCAAAGATTATGTAAATAATTATATGTAGCCGATTTTGGCATTCTCATTTATCAAGGATTCTTTTTTTAAACAAATATATTAGAATCATTGATTTGGATTAGCATATATGTTACATACACAAAAAAAATAATTTTATAGTAATATTTAAATTTACATGGCGTCAATCTTTGAATACTCATTTGTGAGGATTCTTATTTATTTTATCATATTTATTAGAACCAACAATTTGGATTGACATTTATATACACAAAATATAAATTTATATTAATATTTAAGCAGATTTTGGAAATGAACGATTATATATGAGACATATACAAATCTTTTTCTTTTTTTTTTGAGATATAATTCAATTCCCTTAATTGGTATTCTTTTTGTCAATTGTTTTCAAAAGTAAAATTTTTAAAATTTTGTATGGTAAATCGATTTTTCGTTTTCGTATACACAAAATATAAATCTATATATGCAAAATCTATAGCTACATAAAAATTGTCACACATATAATATGAAAGTTATCCAACTAAAAGTTGTTCAGCTTGAAAATATATATATATATAAAGTTCTCACACATCCAATTAAAAATTGTTCAGATTGAAAAAATTAGCGTGAAGTATTGTCTAACCACTAATGTTTTTATATTTTATATCTACTATATATAATATTTTCTCATAAAATTAGCGTGATGTAATGTTTAATGTTTTGTATTATTCATACATATTTTTGTAGATATAATTACTAATATTTTTTAGACTTGAATACATTATTCACATGTAGTATTTTGTATATTTTAAACATGTTGTGTATATATGTATGGGTGTTGAATTTTTTTAAGACAAGTTTTACAGTTTACTTATAAAATAATTTAGAAAGGTGACCTCACATTTTTTAGGAATAATATAGAATATTTTAGATAATCTTACACATGTTGTATAACAATTAAGTGTTTTTTAATATTTAAACATACATGTTTAAGGTTCTTTTAAACAACATAAAAAAACTATAAAAATTTTAGTGAATATTATTTAGCTAATCATTTGAAGGTAGTGGGGTTGAGTTAAATATGATTAGATTCTTTTAGATAGATTTGTATCCAAGCATCCTCTAAAACAACAGCTCATTTGTCTGACTGCCTAAGTAAATTATCATATTATAAAAAGATGCATCTTAGGATTCTATTTAAGTTCCAGAGCACCAGTTACTTTTAATCTTAGGATTCCATTTAAGATCAGGGTCAGTCTTTATGTGTGTTGGCATAATATTAAAGAAGTCGGTTCTTAGCCACGATCAATTATATGTTGTTGTTGTGTAAGTATTAGATAAGAGTTGTGCATTAATGGCATGTTCTTAAAAATATCTGTTTTTTATCACGACCAATTGTATGTTGTTGTTACGCGTGTAAGTAATGGATAAAGAATGTCAACCTTTATTGTACGTTGGCATGTTCTTACAGAAAATAATTTTTAGTCACAAACATTATGTTGTTTGTTTCGTGTGTAGGTAATAAAAAAAAGTTGAAAATATGAGTTTGTGTGGACACGAGTTGCTCAGTTATTAAACAAATAATGTTGTGTACAAGAAAGTTTTAAATAATATATTTTTTGCATGAGGAACAATTTATGGTTTGATAATTTTTCTACGAATTATCACTTTTTATTTATTAATACATTTTAATTTTTAATATTCCTCAAAATAAATGCAACCCGTGCATCGCACGGTTCCATACTAGTCTAAATAATACAAATAAAGTTAATAATAATAATAATAATAATAATAATAATAATAATAATAATAATAATAATAATAATAATAAATAATTATATTAAAGATTCTAAAGGTCATAGTTGTCCTTTTTATCTCCATCAAATTATATACTACAAATGTTGGAGATGATGTTACTTACAACTACATAAGTATACAAATGACTAGTTTTGCTATGGAGTGATTGTATGGCTCTACTTACGGAGTCATTCATTCTTATTCACCAATAAAGTCTTACAATAAATATAATTTGAACAGATATCAACACTTAAGTGATGAATAACTACATAAAAAAAATCTTCGTAACTCCATAAAATTTTTATGCAGATGACTATCCTCTGTATTATCTCACACGGAATGATTGCATGTGCCTATGTGCGTTCGAATCTTGGCATGATATTAATGGTCAATCTTTAGACAATATGGTGCATCTTATTTAGTATAAAAATATGTAAGTTAGTTATGGGGCCAAAAGATGCAATTTAGCGGAAATTGAGAAATTATTTCTTCTCTCGGTCGCTCTGTAATGTGCCTCAATTATTTTTTATATTTAATTTTGGGATTTAATTTTACAATACATTCTATTTTTCAGGCCCTTTTTCCGAAAATGTCTCATTTGTATTGGTCCGTCCATCGACACGTAGAAGAGTACTTCTTAAGAGTTGCCAATGGAGTACATTTTCTAAAATGCCTTTAATTTATGAGGATATATTATTCGTCATTCTTCTTCTTCTTCTTTTTTTCTCTCTCTTAATTATTGTCCAAAAATATAATAAAGGGAGATTTTACGGTCCTGTTATGAAATCATTCCGTTGGGATTTATAACTGTTAGATCAACTATTCACGATTGTTTCATGATGATCTAATAGTTACAAATCCTGACAAAATGGTTCTATCACGAGATTATAGCATTTCTCTGTAATAAAATCTTTAGCGTAAAACTAGGGTTTATTCTAGGTACACATAAAAAAGGAAAAAAAAATAGCTAAGTTTTTATTAGGCTTGCTGAAACTTTAGTAAATAGTCATGAAAAAACGCGTTTTTAATTTGACTTGTGAAAGCGACTTTAGTAATAGTCTTCACACTTTGTTAGCCACCTCCTGTGCCACAATCACCACTAATCAAGAAAGTCGGCGTGCAATAAGCCCGTGATTAGATACCAAAGTATCTTTATATATACATGTCATCTTCTAAAGTGTTCAATAAGATATTAAAATTAAAAAAATTTTAAAATATAAATATTTCCCCATATAATTATCTACAAAGTGAAAAATATATACTATAACTATTCATTATAATACTTAATAATATGTTCAATATTTTTCAAAATGAGATTATTGTACATTTCCTAACAAATTATAGTTAAACACATAATCTTTACAAATTTTATGTCTTAATTAATTAAACTGTATGCATTAACAGTTTGTCTCCAATTACGAACCAATGACATTATTATGTCTACAAGAGTGGATTTTTATAAAAGAGTCGTAGATTGTTTAGATGATATGGTCGGTGAGTATTAAACCATTTTGCCAAATGGATGGTCCAGTTTATTGTGACATCAGCAACAGTTGTGATTTGTGTTGAAGATCATGTGTGTGCATGTGATACATTGTGCAAGTGTATTGAAGACTATGTTTGTATAGTAGCAGTTGTAACCGCATTCTTCTTTTTTTGTTTTTTCCTCGAGTGTAAAAGTCGCATTTACGTTTCTATAAGTGTGAACGACGTCGTCTCGCTTCTTATTACTTTTACCTATGAACGACGTCGTTTAGGTTGTGCATGTGGTATAAATGTAGCTTACATGTACGGACTCAGTTCAGTTGTGATGAAATGATGAAAATATCTTTCCTTAGCTAGATTTATCACATGGTACTAGAGTGCGTGACGATCCTGTAAAGCTCTGAATCGGTCTTCAATGGCGGGCAATCGGAATACGGAGACGTGGCCACTTGTGAATGTGCGAGCTGCTGGAAGCTCAGAACAGCGCGAGGATAATCCTCTTTTCCTATTGGGATCAGATAATTCAGGTATGCAATTAGTGTCGCAACCTCTCAACGGATCTAATTTCATGGCTTGGAAGCGGTCTATGATGATCACGCTTGGTGCGAAAATGAAATTAGGGTTTATTAATGGAACAATTGAAATGCCTGAGATAAATGATGCAAATTATGAAAAATGACGAAGAGTGGATTGGATGGTGACTTCGTGGATTTTGGGCTCGTTATCCAGAGAAGTTGTTGATACTTTCTTTTACTCTGAGACATCCAAGGAGCTTTGGGATGAATATGTCGGAGGTTTGGCGAAAGCAATGGTCCATTAATATACCAATTGCAAATAGACATTTCGAGTTTGAAGCAATGAAGTGATTCTGTAATGGTCTACTTCAACAAATTGAAGAAGATGTGGGTTGAATTATGGAATTTGGTTCCACAATTGATCTGTAAGTGTGAGATTGAGAAGGCGATTGCAGAGCAAAACATGCAAACAAAGCTGATGCAATTCCTTATGGGCCTTAATGAAAGTTTTGATCATGTCAAAAAATCAAAAATGTTATTAATGGATCCTCCGCCATCAGTAAATAAGGCATATTCAATGGTCTTATCTGCAGAAAGGCAAAGGTTTGTGCACTCAACCTCTTGAGACCCCAACACAAGCATTGCTATGGCAATAAAATACAATAGTACTGGTAAGGAACGCAATATCAGACCTCAGTTTATGAATCAAAGAATGGGAAGACAAGGGCAGACTTTCAAGGGAAGAAACATCCAAACTCATTTGTGAACATTGTGGGAAGAATGGTCATGAGAAAAATACTTACTTCAAATTGCATGGGTACCCAAAGTGGTTCAAGGAACCAAAGGATAAAAGACCAAGAGGAGCAGTGAACTTGGTGCAGACAGAAGAAAACCTAAAATCTCAAGGTAATAGAAATAACTTGGGACCAGATATATCAAAAAAGCACTAGAAGTAGCAAAATTGCTGGGAAAACTACCAGCTGAAACAGAAAAAGGAAAGCCATATAGAGGAGCACTATGTGAACTTTGCAGGCAATGAGGGGAGAGAAGAAAGGCATTATGCACTGTCCATGTTTGATAAAGTGAATACTAATGCTAGTGTGATTGATACAGGAGCTAGCAGACATATGTGCATAAATAGTGGATTGATGAAGAATATGACAGCTTTGAAAACACCTATTGTTGTGTATCTTTTAGATGAAAAATGGTAACATATATTGGAGAGGTAATAATTTCAGAAGACCTTATACTACCAGAAGTGTTGTTTGTGCCATCTTTCAAGTATAATCTCCTGTCAGTCACACAGGTATGCATTACATCACACTTGAAATGCAGCTTTACATCTGAGGGTTGTAACTTGCAAAATCAGGAAACAAGAAAAATAGTAGGAACATGAGAGCTCAGAGAAAGATTATATATATCGTTTTGTGAAATAAAAGGAATGGTTGTAGGTTTGAGCTGCAAGATCTCATTGAAGGAGTGGCACAAGAATCTTGGACATGCTTCTTTTGGAGTTTTAAAACAATTGCATTTTCTCAAGGGGCAATGTGATGAGAAAGGAGAGAGGGAACTAAAAGGGTGTGATGTGTGCCACAAAGCTAAGCAGCATAGACTACCTTTTCCTACTAGCAATATCAAGACAAATAAGTGTTTTGACCTAATACACATTGATATTTGGGGTCCATGTCAATAACTAAAACTCCTTATTTTCTGACAATAGTTGATGATTTCTGTAGAAGTGTATGGATATACTCATGGGGATTAAGGGAGAAACTGTGAGTTTCATCAAGAGCTTCATGGTCTTAGTTCAGACACAATTTGACAAGAAGACCAGACAAGTAAGGAGTGATAATGGGAAGGAATTCATAAGGATGATTGTCAAAGGTTGTTTGAAGAGCATGGAATTATACACCAAAAGACATGTGTGTATACACCATAGCAAAATAGTGTAGTTGAAATAAAACACAAGAAAATTCTTGAGATTGCAAGGGGGTTGATGTTTCAATCAAACATGGATATGAGTTACTGGCCCTATGCAGTACTTACTGCAGCACACATGATAAACAGACTTCCTAGTGTGACTTTGCATAGAGAAACTCTATTTCAGAGAGTATGGTGCGTCACCAGATTATCATAGGCTCAAACCTTGTGGGTGCTTGACTTATGCAGCCAACACAAGTCCAAACAAAGGAAAATTTGATTAGAGATCACATAAGTGTGTGTTCCTTGGATATGCAAGAGCATGCAAAGAGTACATTCTGTGTGACATCATGATGGAAAATAATTTTGTCCGGAGATGCAATATTTTTGTCAGATACATTCCCTTACCAAAAGACAAGGAATGATAATAGCTCTGACACCCATCCACCATTAATCAAGAATGTGTCAGACATAAGTGAAAGTAGAGAAAGAAGAGGTAGGCAGTGAACAAGATACATAGAATGATGGTAAAAGACTCAGAAAGAAGCCTGCATGGATGAAGGATTATATTTGTCCCACTACTACAACTGAGGGTACTCAAAGTGATACAACATTCATGACAAATATTGCAGCACAACATGAATCAACACATTATGACCAAGAAAAAGGAGATGAGTTGTGGGTCACTTAAATGAACCAAGAACTAAAGGCTTTGGAGTATAATCATACATGGGAGCTTGCATATTTTCCACCTGGAAATAAAGTAATAGGATCCAAGTGGGTGTATAAGATAAAGAAGAGAGGTGATGGTAGTGCGGAAAGGTACAAAGCTAGATTGGTGGCAAAAGGATTTACACAGATGGCAGGAGTGGACTATTTGATGTGTTTTCACCAGTGGTAAAACTAGTAATGAAGGGTTGGAGCATATGGCAGCTTGATGTCAATGATGATTTCCTCCATGGAACTTTGTCTGAGGAGGTGTACATGAATATTCCTCAATGACATAATAAAGGGAAGCATGGCCAAGTGTGCAGATTAATAAAGAGTCTATATGGTTTGAAACAAACATCCAGGGAGTGGAATTGAGAGTTGTCTTAGAGACTAGTGGATTTTGGTTTGGTACAGTCTCCACAAGGTCATTGCTTATTTACACTGCACAAACAAGGACAATTTCTTGCCATGTTAGTGTATGTTGATGATGTTTTGGTTTTGGGATCTGACATTGGCTTAGTTAATGCACTGAAGCAATATTTGCATAATCTATTCACAATTAAAGATCTTGGACTGGCTAAGTACTTCCTAGGGGTAGAAATCTCAAGAACTGCAGATGGCATTCATTTATGACAGCAAAAGTATATTCATGATTTGATGACTGATCTTGGAATGGAAAATTGCAAAACATCTAGCACTCCTTTGTTGGAACCCACGAGGATCTCGATATGCACAAATCACAGACAAACATTCAACATA
>CACSLK010003174.1:12616618-12627618 GCA_902706635.1 Striga hermonthica
CAGAAAAAGACCAGAAAACAAACGGAAAACAACGCAACACTCAAAAGAACGCAAAATACGTAATAAATGACAAAAAGATCCTAAAACCACCTAAATGACTCAATACGGGGGAAAAAGAACGGCAAAAAGACAACGAAAAACACAACAAAAATGGGACAAACACCCAACAAACCAGCGCATGCCACGGACCACGCTCGGCCAGACTTTCAGAATAGATCGCATCACACCCGAGCGCTGCCGGCAAATGGTGGGTACGACATCGAGTGACGAAGGGATCGAATATTTGGCTTTTAGAACACGCACCCACAGAAAATCAGGCTTCGTAATTAATCCCCAGCCTAGCTTTATCATTAGAGCATCATTCATTACACGGAGGTTTTTGAGGCCAAGACCACCATCCGATTTCGATCGACAAACGTCCCGCCAAGCAATCAAATGGATTTTTCTTTTTATCTCAGACCCGCCCCAGATGAATGCTCGGCATCGCTGTTGAAGACGGTCTGTAATAGAACGTGGCAGCTGAGCGGTTTGCATAGCATAAAGTGGTAAAGTGCTTAGCACCGACTGAGTAAGGGTCACACGACCCGCCATCGAAAGCGATTTCATGCGCCAACCCGCGAGCCTGGATTCGACCTTGTCCAAAATATGGGCATACGTATGCTTATTTACTCGCCCATGAATCAACGACATCCCTAAATAAGTACCCAAACTAGTCGTTAGCTTGAAGTTGAGCAACCTAGCCAAACGAACTTGTTCATGATGGGGAACGTTATTGGAAAAGAGAACCTGCGTCTTCTCTTGGCTAATCTTGAAGCCCGAAGGGTCGCAAAAAAGGCTCATTACATGATTCAGGATCAAAACCTGGTCATCCGAAGCTTCCAAAAAAAGCATTAAATCATCGGCAAACATTAAGAAAGGAACCGATACAGCCCCTCGCCCAACCGAAATTGGTCGCCAACGTAGCTCCTCTACCTGTTGGCAAATTAATTGTGCCAGCCGCTCCATACACAAAACAAATAGATAAGGGGACATGGGATCACCTTGACGGATGCCTCGTGACGGTATGAAACCATCACAGACCTCTCCATTCCACATCAGGTGCATTGAAGCTGATCGTATACTAGCCATAACAGCGTCTGTAAACCTACGCGGGTAGCCGACATAATGCAAGGTCTCCTCGATGAAGTCCCATCGCAAGTAATCATAGGCCTTTTCCAGGTCTACTTTAATCACCATATATCGCTTCGCTCCTTTCTGGTGACGCATTGAATGGAGCAGTTCTTGAGCAACGATAATGTTATCGGTAATTTGCCGGCCGGGAACAAAACTAGCTTGGGCGGGATGGATCAAGCCGGGAAGGGTCTCTTTCATACGGTTCACCAAAATCTTGGTGAAGATTTTATACACAACATTAAGCAGGCTGATCGGACGAAACTGCTTAATAGTAGTCGGCTTGTCAACTTTAGGAATCAATACTAGCAAAGTCCGGTTCACACTCGGTGGGACGCGGCTCTAAGTCCACATTTGCGTAATTAACTCACGCACCGATGGGCCGACTATCTCCCAGTTTTGCTTGAAAAAGAGTGCGTTTAGTCCATCCATGCCTGGGGCCTTAAGGGAGCCCATGCCTCTCAAAGCGTGAATAATCTCCTCGTCGGTGATTGAACTAGTCAAAGGCGCCATCACACCCGCATCACAAGGCGGAAATAGGTTAGGGACACGGTTGCCGGCCGGCGGGTTACTATCCGTATAAATGGCCTTGAAGTAGCTCGTAGCCAAGTGCCGAAGTGCAGACTGTTCGGTAATGAGAGAGCCGTCATCATTCAGAAGTTCGATTATTCGCCCCCTTCTCCGACGATATTTCAGTTGCCGATGGAAAAAGGTGGTATTTCTGTTGCCCAAGAATGACCAATCGCGAACCGACTTTTGCAAAAGAAGAAGCTCTTCATGAGTTATAACCTCCTCCAACTCGGCCCGAAGCTCCCGTTCAAGGACCTTGAGCTTATTATTAAAATAGAACTTACGGCATCTTTGGATACCACCGATACGAGCTAAAAGGCGTTTTTTCCGCTGAAAAATGTTGCCAAAGACGGTATGGTTCCAGCTTGTAGCCGCTGCCACAAAGCTCTCCGTGGCCGCCAAATAGCCGTCAGAGGTCTTCCACGCGCCTTGGAGCATGTCGCGGAAATCGGGATGTAGAAGCCAAGGCGCCAGAAATCGAAATGGTTTCGAGCCTGGTGACTGGGAGTGTTGCTTCCCGAACTCGACCATCAAAGGAGAGTGATCTGAGTGGACCCGAGGAAGTTGCCGGACTCGTCCAGTACTGAACCGCTCGACCCACTTCTGATTAGCAATAAATCGGTCCAGCTTTTCGGCAATCTGACCGTTTGGGCCATCCCGATACCAAGTATAAAGGTGTGCATCCGTGTCCACCTCGTGGAGCCCGTAATTAAATATCCAATCAATAAAGTCTTGGCTAATATTACAAAAGCGAGAAGAGCCCCCTAATTTTTCCGAGTGTCGAAGAAGACAGTTAAAGTCTCCCCCTATCAGCCAAGGTTCGAAGGTTCGAGCCGCAAGCATCTCCAGATCCGCCCACAGCTTCTTCCTGGTCACCACATTAGGGCTGGCGTAGACAAATGATACCAAGCAGGCCTCATCACACTTCGTCACGCGAACATGGGCCAGTTGTCGTGAACAGAACATGATCTCCACTGTCACCGCATCGGTCCACAACAACCAAATACCCCCAGAAAAACCTCGGGCTTCTATCCGGAATGAATTATCAAACCTACTGGATCGTACAAACTTGTCAGCTTTTGTCCCACTGATACGTGGTTCAAAAATTGCAACGACATCCGGTCGAACTTGATTTATTAAGGTTGAGAAGACCCCCGTGAAAGTCGGCGAGCCTGCACCTTGAACATTCCACGTAACAATATTCATAAGGAAACTAAAGGGGAGTAAAAATCGATCAATTCTGGACCGGGGAGTCCAGCATGTCCTCACAACCCATCGGCGGGGTCACCAAATACGTACGCTCATGCTGAGGCTGAACCGTTGATGTCTTGTCCGGCCACGGCTCACGGAATTCATCCTCAGTCAGGTCCCCCAGTACCATATCCTCACCAATGGCATCATCAAGTGGACCCGGCCGGGGCTTATGAACATCACCTTGAGGGGCTGGTATATCCTCGATGACAATGGCATGGTGTTTGGACGGGTTAAGGCCCTCACCCACACGAATAAAACCAGGCGGCGCACCATCAGACATCTTCTCGATCGGTCGTAGAATATTCATATCAGAGCGGTCTCCCGAGCGTGATCCCGAACAATGCACAGAAGTGCCGGCCGCATGTTCAACCGGAGAGTCATCTCGTGTAACCTCGGTATTAGCTCCAAAAACTTCTTTTCCTTTATTTATCATGGGGATATTCCTCGGCTTCTTTCCTTTCCTAACGACCACCCGCCACTCATTATTGCTCGGTTTAGCGGTCGATGAATTTGTCGTGTACCCTCGCGCTCCCGAGCTGTCTTTGGCGCGGGCACCAAATGTAAAGCTTGGGGGTTGGTCTTCATCTTCAGCTCGCCCTAGGATGTCGAACCGGGTACCCATTCCAGGAGTAGAAGACTGATGTGGAGGAGGAGCCGTCGTGCCCATGGCGCTGGTCTTATTGCGGCATGTATAAGGTTGGCGGGTACGTTGTGGGACTTGTATCCATGGGCCGTACTCGGTCGGCGGGGCCTGAGCTGGAGCTGCGGAGTTACTATGGGAGCTGCCTTCGCCCTGGTCCCCAGTCAAATGGCCAGTCGAGGGCTGGTTGTCAGAGCGTCCCGGTGCATCGGACCCAGTGGGGCCATAGAGACAAGAACCGCTTGAATGGCCAATTCGGCCACACTGGAAACAGATAATCGGGATGCTTTCGTAGACTACCCTTTGCTGCCGCTCATTAATCGTAAATTGGACACATAGTGGTTTCGTTAAGTCCACAAGGACTGCAAGCCTGGCAAATTTGCCGCGCGTGAGTGCCGCCGTCTGTTGGTCAATCTTGACAACCTTCCCCACGACTCGCCCAATTTTCTTGAATATTGTCGTGTGGTAGAGATGGGCCGGCAGATCGGGAAGTCGTATCCACGCAACTGTAGCCGAAATCTCCTCATTCGTCGCATCAAAGTCTAGGCTCCAAGGTTGAACGTGCAAATATCCATTGCCCACCACGTAGGGTCCACCAGTCGTAACCCTGACCGCATCATCATGTGTACTGAAGTGAATAATGTAAAATCCATTCTCAAGGTCCATCATATTGCAGCCCGACATGAAAGGCCACATCTTGGTGAGCCGATTGTAAAGTGACGACATCGTAAGGGCGTCATCAAAAGGTTTAACTACCACCGCATTCATCCATTCTGTCGCGATGCGGTCAAAGAATGGTTTCGCAATTTTGATATCCGGCAACGGACGAGAAAGGTCCACTGATATTTCCTCGTCCCCATCATCCGCAGCCTTGTCGTCATCCGGGGTAATATCAACATGATGTCTATTCTTATTTATCATGTCACGGAAAGACCAACGCTGGGGAGGGGGCTGGGTAGGGGATGATGTATGAGCAGCAGCGTGCGGATTAGCAGTGACAGAAGCTATGTGCGACGCAGAAGCACCGGAAGTCAGAGGTTGGGCGGATTTAGGCTGAAGTTGATGCAGGTTGGAAGTCACAAATTCGCCGGAACAGGTGCGAACTCTGGAACGCTTCGATGCCGGGGGAAACTGTCCAAGAGGCAGAAATTCCGAGTGCAGGTTATCCGGTGGATCGACACCCGGGTCGGCCGTGGCCGAGATCAGATTGGGCGACGGGGGGCGAGTTCCGGTCATATTAGGGTTTTTTAATTAGGACTCCATTATATATATTGCAAGTTATCTCTTATAAATAGTACTATATACTCCAATTGTTATATTCAATTTTTAATTAAATTGTCGGGCCCTTAGTGTCTTGCTTGCCCAAGGGCCCTCGATCGACCTCTCTCTCCTCGAATGTCGGGCCCTTATATTCATAAATACTAAAAAGAAAAACATCTACAATCAAAATAAAAAACTTATACATGAATGGAGTAATTTTCTCCAAACAGTGTATTTTTGTTTGGAAATAAAAAATTAAAAGTAGAAATTATGTATATTGGGCCAACTTTCATATATATGAAGGCCCATTGTCCACTTTCATCCTCAATATTTGATCAGAAACGCAATGGCTAACGAAACGGCGACGTAGTGGACCTTCTTCCTCCTCAGAAACGAAAGCGCCTCGCATCCGCCGGCGCCACTTCCGCCATTCGCCGCACCCATCGACCTCTCTCTCTCTCCTCGGAGCACTCGACAAATCCCAGGTACCCCGAAAACCCAGACAAATTCGCTTCCCATCCCCCTCCCACCACCAACCACGCCGCACACAGAAGCGCCGCCGAGTTCCTTCCCCAACTGAGCGGCGGAGAAGAAGATCGCCACTGTCGGCGGGTCGTTCTCGGATCTTGATAACATCGGGTTTTCAGATTTCAACCCGCCCGATATTGTTTTGGACCTTTCTCTCGCAAAAATGGCCCCTCCAGTACAAAGACGATTGGAAATCATATAATCCTCCAGCGCTCGAGAAAGATAGAGGAGCAAACCTCATTCTTCACCGATTTTCTGTAGCCACTTTGATAATCTTCAAGCCCTTTGATTCTTTCTGCTCCTCTTTTTCCCAAATCATTTCCCCAATTCTCTTTCTCAATCGATCCCGAAGCCGCTAATAATTTGCCCTCGATTCAACTGCTCAATCACCAAAACAGTAGAGGAACTTTGTTCATGGATCCCAACATCATGAAATTCCTCGAAGAAGACGAGGTACCCTGGCTCTGTCCGCACAATTTACTGATACTATTCTCTTATTACTTCTGAATTTGCGGTGTTCGTATTTCGCATTTTTTGGTTTTGTTTCTAAAAATAAAGGCGAATTTGATGTTTGCGCAGGATGAAACAATGCACTCTGGGGCGGACGTGGAAGCTTTCACTGCTGAATTGAACAGAGACATTGAAGGGAATGCTTCCACATCTCAGCAACAACCCTCTGATTCTGATAACGGTAGTAATTATTTCAATCGACTAATTTGGTTGAATAATGTAGTCATATTTGTGTTTTTTCTTGTACAGCTTAAAATTGTCAACCGAACTTGTTGGCCATCATTCCTTTCTATAGTTTTAATCTTTTACTGCAGCTTTCATTTTTCTGGAGTTTGCATTTTGGCTGCTCAAATGTAACTCTTCTGGTATTGATAGTCAACTTTTCTGGAGAAAAGAAAGAAAACATACTGAGATGGTTTGATCGGAATTGGGATATGCATTAAATACAACCATTATTTAGACGAGTTTAGGTGACGTTGGAAGTTCAGGGTCTTTAATGAAATGTGAAGTTGCTTTGGCCTTGTGATTTAGTGCTGCTGTCTACGACATGATCTGCTTGGTACTGTAGAGTAGTCAAGAGTAGGTATTTGTACTTGTGCGGCTGTTCCGGAAGCTGGCAGAGAAAATATCTTGAATGAGAGTATGCCAATCATGTTGGTTTCTCTAAATTTGAGATATCACTTTCACCTGGATTGTTGCAAGAACTCAAATATTGTGATAGAATGAGTTAATGGAGCTATGACTTCCATCTCATTCTTTTTTTGTGCTATGCATTATTCACAACAATAAAATTTTGATTCATTGCCAGTAACAAATCATATGTTCATGTTAGGTTGATCATCTGCTTCTCACGTTCCGTGAATAGCCGGGTTATTCTTAAATGTGATAGTAAAGATATGTTAATCCCTTGCCTGAACATTAATATTGTGACCACTCCAAAAGTCTCATTTAATGATTCTAGGAGGAGCTTTTTGAATCACCATACTAGTATACCGCATGACTCCCATCTCTAGATTGCTCGAGTGGAGATAAACTTATAGTTAAGATTATAAAAATGGGTTGGTTATCATTCATTGGTAACTAAACTAACCAATAACTTTAGTTTTTCTTCCTTCTGTGCTTAGGCTTTCATTTCCTTTCAAGTTCTGAGGAAAATGTACAATTTAGCTTACTTGATCGTTTGAGTGGATGCAGAGATTTGGAATTAATTAAATGTGCCAGGTCGTATGTCTCATGTTTTTGTAATTTATATATTTAGATATGATATACAGTCCATCATCTGTCTAAATGTGCAAATCGTGTTACCGTGTCATGTTCCTGTTCATGTTTCACTGTTGTGCTTTCATGCTATCTGTTTTGTTTGATCATAAATATGCTAATAAGTCCAAATTTAACTGAACTTTTTATTCCCGCATTTTGTATTTGGGTCTTGCCACGTTGTGTCAGGCCTTCTCTGTAATCATCTAAACCGTGTTGTGTCGTGTTTGTGTTTGTGCCCTGCCAGCCATTAGCACACGTATTCCAGACCAACTACCCATCAGTACTCCTTCATAATATGTGTTTATGAGTTTAATTAGGTTCGGATCAGTTGTATATCTAACGCATTTCCATGTATTGAGTTGATAATTTAGCAGCTTCTATTTTTTTCAAAAAAAAAAGGAACTATAACTGATATATACTATAAAAAGGTTATAAGCAAGTTATGGTTTCCAGTTTATACTTTACCTATGCCCCATAGTATTGAGATACGTGATTTAAGTTCTATAGTTAACAGACAACAAGCAGGCAGGCTTTCATCAAAAGTTGTATGTAGACCAAATTGTTGGTGTTCTTTTGTTATCAATGATCAATTGAACGCGACTTTTCCTCCCTTGCTTGATTTTTCAACAAATACAGCAGCCATGTCTCACGGAGGCAGTGAAACCGCAAGTCATTTTCTTCCACAGTGGCAGACTTCAACTCAAGACGGAATTGTTAACTCTCAAACTGGGCAAGGTATTGCGGCCACGGAGGAAAAGGAACAACTTCCTTCTCAATCTAGTCAACAACAACACATTTTTGAGCCTGAGAATAGGAAGGAGGACGCTTTTCCACATAACCCGTCCACGGATGCTAGTTCGCAACGGCAAGATGATGGGAAAAATGTTCCCGCCTCCAATACTATGACTGCTCAAACATCTCGAGAACAGCCGATCCATATCCATGACCTGGATAGCGAATCCAATCTGGAAAGAGAGTCCCAAATGGAGAAACTACAAAATGTCAGCAATCATTCGGTCATGGGGATGAGTTCAAATGATCAAAGGCCTGTGTTGATGGAGTCCAAAGATCAGCATTCTGTAGGGACGGTGATGAGTGGCCAACAGGCAATGACTTCTGGATTGAATAATCAACAGTCAATGGCAAGTGGTAGTCAGAAACAGCAAGGTAGTTCGTTGAAGTTGAACAGACAGGTGCCATTTGGCATGTTGCTTCCAATAATACAACCCCAACTTGACAAGGACAGGGCTATGCAGCTTCACACACTTTACTTTAAACTGAAGGTGCTTTAGCTGTTGATATCTCTTTGTAAAATTAGTTTTTATGGAATGTTTGTTGATAACTACATTTTATATCTGTTTCCAGAAAAATGAGATCTCTAAAGATGGTTTTATCCGACACATGAGAAGTATCGTTGGGGACCAGATGTTAAAGATGGCCGTATTTAAGTTGCAGACACAGGCATGTGATGAAAAAAATTATTATTTGATGCATTTTATGCTTGACTTGAATATTTGAGTTTTACTAACTTCTGAAAATGAAAAATCAGGATGTCAAGAACACACAGATTGCTGCCAATCAATTTCAGTCGCAGCCTCAGACTTCTGCCCGGCAAATGCAACTTCCATCAAGTAGTACAAATCCTGCCCTGAAAACCCAAGCTAACTTTTAACCATTTCTATATAGACAGACCTCCTTCACTAACAAAATTCTTGTTTTGCTTCTTGCCGCACGAATGATAACAGATGTAAGCAGTTCAACAAGCAATGTCAATACACGTGAAGAAATGCAAACGGATTCACCGGGATTGCAAGCAAGCCATATGCCAACTCCTAGTCCGAGTTCCCTAACTCATGACCGAAAGCATTCTTCTTTTCCTGGACAAGGACTTAACAAACAACCACATAATATGCATATATCACATGCATCTTTCCCCACATACGGATCCACAGCAAATAGTTATCCACCTTTCACTAATGCTGCACCTCAGATGAGGCAGGGTTCAACGCACCAGAACATACCCATGAATCACCTGGGACACACGGCTGCACCCCCTGGCATGCTACATCCATCCAATTTTGACCGGGCCCATCCTCTTGGTGAAGCCAAGAAAATGCAGCAGGGAGGTCTGACTCACGTGCAGCAGAAAACCGGTGTTTCTCCATCAACAGCGCATGTGAAACAAGAAAACCTTGATCAGCCAGTTGAACAGCATAATGCCCTGCAAGGGTCATCTTCCTTGTCTCGTGGACCGATTAAGCAAGTTGGTGCGGCATCTGGTAATTTGAATAATGAACCTTTTGAGATGCAATCATCTAGGATGGGATTTGCTCCGTCTACGAATGTGGTCTCCATGAATTCTGTTTCCTCTTCCAATCCAAGCCCAATGGAACCTAACATTCAGGTACTAGAGCACTCGCTGGTCCCTTTGCGCCTCTTCTGATGACTGCATTTTTGAAACAGATAATTGAGTTTCCTTATTTGTGCACATTTTTGGCTCTAATGCTCTGAAGCTTTGCATCAGGGCATAGTATATGTCAACAAATTTCTTCTGGTTTAGGTTGTTGAATGGATTACACGCATCTTGTGTTTTCTTAATCACTCCATTCGGATTTGGTGCTATTTTTTTTTTTTAACTTTTTATTATATCAAGCCAGCTATTGCTGCTCATGGTTTATGAGATCTTATTTAACTCTTCATGTTAGGTTTATGCTTAGGTTCTACTCATGTTATCTGCTCCTATTCCCTGCAGTTTCTTTGTGTTTTTATCCGTGTGTAATAGTTGTTTCTTCAGTGAGTTAGGACTTGTTTCATTTTAACCAACTCGACAAAGTTGAAGAAACCACAGTTTTCTGGTGGAAATTGTCCTTATTGATTGATACACACACACACACACATACATATATATTTATCTTTGGTAAAAGTACCCTGTTCTAATGTGTTTCTCATTCGGGTTAATGTTCTCATGTACATCCTAAACTGTAGCCTTTGTTTTTCTTTCTTTGTTTTTCTGATTGTCTATTCTTAATTGTTGAGATTCTCATGATATAAATACATTTGTTTATTGAGCTGTTCAGTATCAGAGTATTTGATTGCGATTGTTATTTGCAATTTTCCCGTAATAATAGCTGTACTTCATCCTGTTACCTCTTCCTTTCTGTCTTTGTCAGTCACAACCCCGTTCAATAACACCCTCCATGGGAATTGGAAATAATTCGAAGGCTGCCCCCAAAAAGCCTTTGGCTGGTCAGAAGAAGCAAATGGAACCACCTGGTTCTTCTCCTCCAAGGTATCTCCATTATTGTTGACAGAAATTTTTCTTGGATATGAAGTTTTTAAGCGGGCCAATTGATATTTATTCTCATTGCAATAGTAAGAAGCAAAAAGTTTCTGGAGGCTTTTTGGATCAAAGCATTGAACATCTCAATGATGTTACTGCAGTTAGCGGAGTTAATCTAAGGGTAAGCGTCCCTCAATCAAATTTACAGATTTACGAGGCAAAGAATCATGTTTCCGTGTACCATACACCATAGTTTTTTGCTTGTAGCATTTGAAATGTATTATGGATTTTGCTTTGTCTTATGTGGTAAGTTCTTTAACAGGAGGAAGAGGAACAATTGTTTTCTGGCGCTAAGGAAGACAGCCGGGTTTCAGAGGCTTCTCGAAAGGTTGTTCAAGAAGAAGAAGAAAGACTGATTCTGAACAAGATTCCACTTCAGAAGAAAGTTGTGGAAATAAGTTAGTATTTCTTAGTTGAGCAGATTCTGTTTTTTGATTCAATATTTATTTATTTATTTATTTATTTTTT
>CACSLK010003174.1:12634210-12646060 GCA_902706635.1 Striga hermonthica
TTTTTTTGAAAAAAAAAAGGGAAATGGCTTTTAACTTTCAGCTTCTGTTACTGCAAAGTTTAAACAGAGGAGGAAGAGAATTTTCCTTTTTTATTTTATTTCTTTCTTTTTTTTTTGGTTAATTTTGTAAAAGCATTTACAGGATATGGTTGAAAGTAAAGGAATCTACATAGTCTCGTTCGATAGGCCTGGTTATGGAGAGAGTGATCCTCACCCTACACGAACAGTGAAGAGCTTAGCTTTGGATATTGAGGAGCTTGCAGATCGATTGGGTTTAGGATCTAAATTTTACGTCATTGGATTTTCCATGGGCGGGCAGGTCGTGTGGAGCTGCCTCAAGTACATTCCTCGCAGGTTCGTTTCATTTTCATCCCAATACATTGAGGAATACAGAATATATTTGACTGCTTGAATGAAATTCTAAAATTAGTTTTTTAAGCAAAGGATATAACAATGTTGACATTATTATAATGCCGAACAGATTATCGGGAGCGGCTCTTATAGCTCCGGTGGTCAATTATTGGTGGCCGGCATTCCCTTCAAACCTGTCTGGGCCTGCGTTCGAGTTGAAGCCCAAACAAGACCAGTGGGCCCTCCGTGTAGCTCACTACATGCCATGGCTTACTTACTGGTGGAACTCCCAAAAATTTTTCCCTGCTTCGAGCGTTGTTGAAGGCAACTCGGCAATTTTTTCCGATCAAGACAAGGAATTATTGCCGAAAATCATTTCCTTAAGAGATCATCAGGTAGTTTGCTTTGTTTCTTTTCTTTTTTTTTTCCCCAACATGTCATAAATTTCATTATTTTTTTTTTTTTCTTTTCTTTTCCGGTTAGCAGGGGGTAACAAGACAGCAGGGAGAGTACGAGTCGATTCACCGTGATATGATGATCGGGTTCGGAAAATGGGAATTCGATCCGACAAATATAGAGAACCCATTTTCGAAAGGCGAGGGTTCGGTTCACTTGTGGCAAGGGGATGAAGATCGTCTTGTTCCAGTGGCCTTACAACGTTACATTGCAGACAAGCTCCCATGGATTAAATATCAAGAGCTGAAGGGCTCGGGCCATATGTTTCTGTATGCTGACGGGAGAGCAAATTCGATTGTACAAATGCTTGTGGCTTGAAAACGCGACATTTTTTTGGCTCGTTTAGTAAGGTTCTTTTTCGGAAGCTTCATGTTAGCAGCCATATTCTGTATTGAACTGTGTAGATTTTTGTTGTAATAAAGAGCGTTCAGCTAGTTATACCAAACACTTTGGGGATCTTCATCGTGTCATGGGATCCTTACAAACAATTTAGAAAGAGAGACATTTCATTTGTGCCTCAAATGTTCAATGAGCTAAAAGCTTCAGTGTTTTTCTTCTTTGAGTGACTGTGTGAGATGTTACATAGATGTGAGGTCACAGAGACTTATCATTGAATTGAAAGAAATTTTTGTTCTAAATCAAATATAAAATTATTATTATTTTTTTTTTTCAAAAACTGAATCTGAAACATTTTTTTGAAATAAAAGAAACGAATCTGAAATTATATCGATTTTTCTTTTTCAAAAATGAATCTGAAATCAATTTTAATTTCGAATCAAAAACCAAATCAAATAAAAAATCTATTAGAATATTTATCTGAATACAAAACCATCTATCTATAATAAATATAAAAACAAAAGCAATAGGAATTTATTTGTAATAGAAATTAAAATCCGACCTAAAATTTGTAAAGTAACTAAACATACAATTTTCTTTTGAAATTTTTCGAAAAATTCCCACCTAAATGGGGTTTTGAATTTTTTTTGAAAAATACAAATTCAAACATTTAAAAGATCACAAGCAGATTTTTTTTGGGTATATTCGATTTTATCACTTTTATATAATCACATTCCTAAAAAACTATATTACACACTAAGTTACAAGGATCAATTTAATTTATTGAAATAGAAGTAAAAAGACGAGATAGTGCGTCTGCGGCATGTCGTTTGAAAGTGGAGAAACACGAGCCTCACCTATCGCGGTCGACCTGATAATGATGACTTGTTGTCCCCACTCCGCCGCGGCCCAGTCGGATCAGTCGCATTTTATGTCGTCGCAGAGCGCGTCCGACTCGTGTTCCCCACCTGATTCTTCAACCTCCCAATCTTTTCCGCGCTTCTTGACTGGGCCGACTTTTTCATGGACATCTTTCGGTTTCTCGAGGAGGACGAGAGGTTTTGCATCAGGAGTTCTCGGGGGTTGTCTCTAGTACGGATTTGGATTTGAATCAGTCGATTGGTCAACTGCAGTGTAAGGCGTCGTCGTCTGCATTGTCGTTTGCTCTGTTGTTGTGCGATGCTAGTGTTTGAGGCTTTTGAATTTAGGGTTTTTCCATTACTTTTTTGTTGGAATTTTCAAATTTGTGACAAATCCTTGAGAGGGAAACCGACCAGCTGACTACCTCGCTAGGTGTCTCCATCCCACAGAGGTTGTATTTTGGTCAGCATATAAGTTAGCTTATACCTTACTTGATTAGCTTATCAGTTTCCTATATTCAAAAGTTTTGGTTTGTAAAATGAGTTTTTTTTTTAAAAAAAAAAAATCGAGCTTATCTCATAAGTTTCTTTGAATAACTTTCCAAATAAGCTCTTTGAAATTTTTATTTAAGCTAGAACAACTAATTTTACCACACAATTTTATCATATAAAAGTTAGTTTTTCAACCATAAGTTATAAGTTACCAGCTATAAGCTCGAAATTCACTTAAAAGTTATGAGCTAAGTTTATCAAACTTAGCCTTAGTGATTCACAAACATAACCCCACCTCACCGGGCCATCACCAAATACGACAAGCTCAACGAAGTATATAATTAATGGCAATGCCTATGAATATAGGCTAAACCCACATAAAGGAAAAAAGAAAGAAGCAAAATAATGTAATGTAAAGAGGAAAATGTAGTAAAAAATAGCATATCTCAGCCACAACTAATTAACCTAAATTAAAAGGTTATGTTCTCCACATTAACAAAATTCAAAAGCCTCTACTGCCTGGAGGAACATATTAATGTGTACAGTTCAAAAGAATGGACATCAAATCAAATTATAAACATAGCAACATAATGTTGTCGGAAGCTTCTTCATAAGTGAACAAAGACGGAGAACAAAGACATGTTGTTTTCCTTCAAATTATAACGGACAATAATCAACAACTAGAAAGCATGACTTGAAAGTTGAGCAAAGAGAATAGTAAACCCAACAACTGCTTGATATACTCCAAAATTACCTGACCAGACAGTAGTAGAATCTATTCTCTATTGAGAATCAACATCTGCTGTGTAGCCCATATCCAGCAGCAAAGCCTCCGAAATAGTAAGAAGCTATTCATATTCAAATTGAACTTCCACATGCATATACTTCCTCATGAGTCTCACAATAGACGAGGTAAAGCTGGCCAGCATGTTGCACTCCTCGTGGGTTTTGGTCTCAGATACAACCCCATGTATGACCAATTTCCTCAGACGAGGGCACTTCTCGAGAAGTCCGGAAACCCAGGTCGAGAAAAGGTCACTGATCACCGTCCAACCAAGTTCCAGGACAATCACATTGTCCAACATGAAAGAACCTTGTAACCCATACTGAAGTGCAGCTTCTCTCAGATCATAACTCAGTGACAAATGGCGAAGTAAAGGAAAGCACGACGAAATCGTCTCGATATCGACAAATTCGTCTTCGTCATCAAACACAACACCCCACAACCTAAGTTTTCTCAGCTTGGACGATCGTGAGATCATGTGATGGAATTTCGCCCACATGATCGTGAAGTTGCTGACGTCGACAATCTCTAAATTATCTGCACTCTCGCCGATATCAAGATGGATGACACTTACATCATCAATCTTCAGGTACTTCAACATCCCCTTACCCACAAGATCGAAAACTTCGAGTGTACAGTCCTTCAGGTGCAACTTCTCGAGGCTATCCGCCTCGAGAATAAACTTATCCAAACTGATTGCCTCTACATAAATATCCTTCAAAGAGGAACTGCTCAAATCCATTGTCGCCTGGGGATCAGACATGACAATATCGAGACTGATCAGATTCAAGAATTCGATTTTCGGGCAGGCAGTAAGCAGGAGGCTTAGATCAAGGGCTGATATGCTGACATAGCTCAAGGAGAGAGATTTCAGGCATGGGAATTTCTGATAACAGGGCTCGACTCCCGTGATCGTGTTGTGAGACAAAGCTAAAACCTCGAGCTTCTGCCGGCCACACTTGTCGAGCATGTTGATGTTCGGAGTTGTCCTCACGTTGTAGTGCAGTTGGCGCAGGGTTTCTCGAGTGTACATAAGCCAGGCAATAACAGGTGCAGCCGAGAATTCATCGACATCATCCATGATTATGGAGAGGCACTGCAGGCCTTTGGTCTGGAAAATGGTCTGAGTAATGATTATCTCGAGCCTGCTGGTCGAGAACTCGTGGTACAAAGGCCAATCGTCTGAATTGAATGTGAGCGTGTGGAGATGATTCCTCCAAGCCTCTTGCCATTTGCGGCAAGTGGCAGATGCAATCACGACATCACGGGCGGCCCCGAGCCGCGACAGGATGTTCCCAACGACCTCTACTGGAAGAGACTCCATTTCGAATCAGACAAACGAAATCAAATTCATGGTTCCTCACTCTTCCATTCAATCTCGTAGATCTTTTTTTTCAATTAATTAAGACAATCCAAATTCCAAATCAATAGTAATTTCCAGAAAGAAAAATAAATATAACAATATCTGACGAATGTAATATTGTAATACAATTCACAAGATCCACCTACAGACTTTACTGCAACCAGCAAAAAGGAGTGTTACCGACTCATAAATAAAAAGCTAAAAAAGCGAAAAGCACATAACCTCAATAAATCAGTGAACACGAAACAGACCCTTTATTGTGCTTCGCCATTATCGTTACTAATCTCAATTGTCAGGCCGCCATATTCAAGTCGACAAGAAGCAAAAGAGTTCCCAATCAGCCATGGTATGTATCGATTTCTATTTACTTTTCAATTATTGTGGAATTGAAGGCTGGTATAGGTTATGAACTCGATTTTTTCTGTATTTTTGTAGGATTTTTCTGTATTTTTTTTTTTTAAGATAGATGATGAGATGAGAATTGGGGAGGGAGATAGATACAGAGCGAGAGACAGGATGGAGACAGTATTAGAGGAGAGACAAATTGAGAGTGAGAGAGAGAATTTTGGCATCCAAATTCTTACTCCATTTCACGTTTTTCACCCTTTAATAACCACTCAGAGTGCGTCCTAATTAGGGTTGTAAACAACTCAGATATTCGATTTGGAATCGTTAAAATATTCGAAGATTCGAATTCGTATTCGATTCGTTAACGAACTTATTTTTTCATTCGTATTCGACTGTTTAGAATATTCGAATATTTTCGATTCGATTTGACTCGAAATAAATCTATTACCATTAACTCACTTAGTAACTACTACATCTCATAACAGGCCCCATTGCATCTACTAATAACAAAGCCCAAAATATAACTACTAATAAACCTTAACATAATATTAACTGAGCTCGGATACATATATAAAGTAGAGGTCCTTCACTTCATCCTACTCGACTCATCTCCATAATCGGTACATGACAGTATAATTCAGATTTAAAGCTTGGATTTAGTTTCTGATTTACCTTTTTTTTTTTCAATTTGATTTGCATGTTCTTAAAAAAAATCTAGATCAACCTACAATGATTTTAAGTCTCTCATTCAACAAGAGTATCAACCATTAGGAGGCCGATCTTCTTCTAATCAACTATTCAAGCACCAAATTAAGCATCATTAGGGGCAACAAGTTTTATTAGGAAAACATATAATCCATATTGCTATACACATATCAACTAAAGCCGCAACATTTTCGTATAAGTGAAATTAAAGAAAATAATTGAACGCATAAAGCTCCAAAGCATATTTCTCCATCTCGGAATGTACAAGAATAAAATATTTTTCATTTGATTGATGATTCAAATTGAGTTAGCCTGACTCATATTCATAGAATTCGAATGAGAATAAAATTTTGTATGGAACACAAATATAATTATAGAAGTAAAAGTATTCTAATCGTATTTGTCAAATCCCTTTGATGCACAACTAGTGTCAGAAACCATGAAATAAAATATAAACCTTTTGTTATTAGTTCTTACATATGATATCCAATTATTTTTTGCAAACTACAGATGGACGACATACCAGAAGAATACAGAGTGAATGGTGAGTTCCATTTCCTGAAAATGATGGCACAGGAAATTGAAAAGGCAGAATATCCTCCAGGTTCGACTTTCAGGCGGGAGAGCATGATGAACGTCTTCAGAAAGTTCCGTATTTTGTTTGGCCCGATTTACTCGGACCGCTATCTCAAGATGAAAATCAAGTCCTTGAAGAAAAAATACCAAGAATTCTCAGAACTGCTGAACCAGGAAAACATATTCTGGAACAAGCAGAATAACATTGTTTATGGCAACGACCAATTGTTGAACGAAAGATACATGGTAAAAGAAAAAATTTTAACTCCACCATCTCTCAATTAATTTTCTATTTTCATACATAAAGGAACAAGAATAGTTAGAGATTGCACGAAATGACACCATGCTTTCCTTGCAGGCACGTTACAGGAACGGGGTTTTCATCGGGGAACGCAACTATGACCTCATGCGTGACGTTTATGACCGTGGAATAAACTTTGAGTGAAGCAAACAAGTTGGCCATGCCTCGTGGCCCTCATCAAACAGAGCTGTCAACACCAATAAATTGCATGCTTTATGAACTGTTATGTTTTCTTGTGGCAAACACCAACTGCCTTTTAAACTGCATTGAACGGTCTATAGTCGGACATCCTTTCGTCATTTCATTTTCATTTTGGATAATTATCCAAACTTCCAATTACCCTGGTCAACTATATACTGCAAACTTGCATAAGTAGGGATTAATGAATTAATCTATCTCTCCGTCTTATGATGAGAACTATTTATTAAATGTCTCCCAACATTTAATTACACATACGGGCTCTTACATGGTTTTTGTCAAAAAGACAAGCATCAATCCTCACACTGGAGGACCAAAATCAAGCACATATTCGATTGAACAATTTAACACACACACACACACACAAATTGTTGTAATAGCTTCGATTCTAATACCACACACACACTCACACACAAATTGCTGTAATAATTTCGATCTAATACCAAACACCTAAGGGCACAAAAATGTCAAAAAATACATAAAAGATTAGGGTAGATTCAATTCAACCAAGATCCAGAAATAATCCAGTACATTACCAATTTGAAGAAGGCGAACGTTCGACCGCTTGAGGTATGGCGGCAAACTTTTCGTACATGAAAATTGAAGAAGAATCGGAGAATGATAGTTGGGATTTCAGATCCATTTATTATTATTTTTATTGTTGGACATTATTTTGTTTATTTTTTTGACTGGACAATGAACTTATATTAAGTGATCAAAAGATAATAGCTGCATACAAGATTCTTAAGTCAAGAAGGAAAAGTGTCAACCTTCCAAAGGGGAGCTTGAAAACGAAGCAAAAGACGCAATAGCATGAGCAACTTTGTTTGTCGATCGACGCATATGGTGAAGTTATCTTGTTGTTGTTAATGCTTCAGACAAAGAAGCACGAATATCATCAGCCCATGAACGAGTGTAGCCACGTGACTCATTGATGTCGGCAACTACTTGTGCCGCCAACAATGAGTCCAAGAAAATATGAATAGGTGTTTGCTTCAGCTCACCACAATTTTTCAAAGCGTGTTTAATGGCTAAAACCTCACAATTAATAACTGAGCCCGGACTACTGACAAGCCTTCCAAACACGAAGAGCGCACTTCCTTGATCATTCCTAACGATTCCACCGATACCAAATCTCCTCGTTTTCATGTTAACACAAGCATCCACATCAAGTCGGACTGAGCTTAAGGGTGGAGGTTTCCAGATGAAATTATTTTACTGGTCTTGGGGTAACTTTGACTTTCGACTGTCCCCAGAAGCGATTTGGAAATTTCGACCTAAACTCTCGGCATCTTCCACATGTTGAATGCACTCTTTTGGATTAGAGTGGTGAATAACTCTATGTCTTTCTTTCCAGACAAGCCATGAATGTACTGCAAAAATTTCAAATTCTCTCGTGGACATGTTAGTTTCCTTCCTGACACATAGATCCAACGTAGAATCGAATGTTGCCGATCTAAGGAACTGGTAGAAATGTAGTTTTTCCACAGTGGCAGCACATGGGGCAGAAAAATACTGAATGTGTGGTAGAATCACAATAGGACTTACATAGCTTACATCGGAGAATAACTGGAACACGATGGTTTGCTAAATTTTGAGTTGATGGAATAAAGTCATTTGCAAGACGCCGCCAAAGGGTTAATTTTTTACGGGATTTTTAGCGCTCAAAGAAATTTCCACCATTTTCTCATGCGTACCTCAGATTGATTTAAGGGAGGATTGTAGAAGCCCATTTCAAACTTGTATCCCTCTCAAACCGAGTATTTACCTTTCTCGTGAAAGCTCTAGTATCGTTCATTCTCTTTATCTGGCCCTGGAATTGGGATTTGGAGAATTTCTTCGACAATAAAACGAGGGAATAAAAACATTACAAGGCGTTCATTCCAATTACCTTCCAAAAGGAGATCTTCAACTTTGCAAACAGATGGAAAAGAGTGATGCACAAATGAGAAGCATTTGTGTCGGGAGGGAAGCAAAACACCTCGAAAAATATCAACTTCGTTGTCGTTACCAATCTTCCATGTTGATGTTGCGGTAGTGATGTCCCTACTCCAGACCATAGAACGCCAAATGAAAGACGGTTTACTTCTTAAAGGGGCGGATAGGATGTCCGAGTGTCTGAAGTAGCAGACTTTAAGAACTCTGGCCACCAGGGGTACCGGATTTTTAATGATGCGCCAAACTTGCTTAGCTAGAAGAGCTTTGTTAAAAGCCGACAAATTTCGAAATCCCATACCTCCCTGACATTTTGGCTTGCTTAAAAGTTCCCAGCGACACCCATGCATTTTATTTGATCCTCCCTCCATACCCCACTAGAAATTTTCACAATCGCGTTCGATCTCTTCACACAAGGACGACGGAATACAGAAGCAGGACATATCATATGTTGGAATAGCCTGGAAAATCGATTTAAGAAGAACTTCTCTACTTCCCTCTGTAAATCGAATTGTGTTACGAAAATGAAGAACTAAACCTGTAAAAATGATGGTCTTTTTTTTTTTTTTTGTAGAATGTTTCTCTCTCTCTCTCTCTCTCTCTCTCTCTCTCTCTCTCTCTCTCTCTCTCTCTCTCTCTCTCTCTCTCTCTCTCTCTTAAATTGTGGAGAAAGAAGAATGAAAAGAACTCCCTTCTCTTTCCTATTTTTACACACATATATATATATATATACATGTTTCACCATCTTGCAAGTGGACAAATAATAGTACATCATTATTTAATGAAAAATAGACATCGTGGGGGCCCGCTTATAATTTTGTCAGTTTCAACAGGCATCTGTCTTGTCTATAATTTGGACTTCTATCGGAGGCGGCTTCTTCGATTCTGTTCATCTCGGCAACGGGCAGACTCGCCATCTGGGGACCCGACCGGCTTTTAGATGATCAATCTTGTGTACCTGTTTGTATATCTATTTTTATCATGTATTTTTGGCTTATTGGTTATTGGGCCACTCTTTATTATTTTATTTATTATTTAATTAATCCGAGCCAAATTGAGTATCAACATATAAGGTTATCACCAAAGAGCAAGGCCGTCTCCAGAAATTTAGAGGCCGCAGACAAATTTTACCTTTTCGAATTTTCCGAATTGAACTTGCGTGGTATGATTATTTGTAGATAGAATCATACAAGAAAAGTCTAATTAAACAAGACTATTAAATAAATAAATAATTAAAAAATTAGTTTTTCTTGTTTTTCTAGACATTGAAAAATTAGCTTTAATAAATTATAAATTGCATTTAAGCAGTCATGAAGACAATAAAGAAGAGAAAATGAAAATCATATAACAACAAAGAATATTTATTCTCACACAACTGTTCTGACCGAACATCATAAGAAAACAAATAAAATATTTGGGGCCTCAAATTTCTACACAAAGTATATATTTTGCTATTGCTCATTCATTAATTAGCCTCTTCATTTGTGTAATATCCCAAATTTATGTTTAGTTCTTAGTCCTTTCATTTGTATAAATAAACAAAACACAACATAAATACATAAAACATTAAAAAAATGAGGCCCTAATAATGGGAGGCCCTAGGCATGGGCCTAAGGTGCCTCCCCATTGGAGCCGGCACTGCCAAAGAGTTATATCGATAAAGTGCTTGAGCGATTTGACATGCAGAACTGCAAACCAGGAAATACCCGGCTAAAGGAGACAAATTTAGCAAAAGTCAATGTCCAAAGGGAAATTTAGAAATCTAGGAAATGCAAAAGGTCCCTTATGCCTCGTCAGTTGGGAGCCTAATGTATGCTCAAGTATGTACGCGTTCAGATATTGTGTACATAGTTAGTGTGTTAGGTAGATACCTTAGTAATCCTGGATTGGATTACTGGAAAGCAGCCAAAAGGGTGATGAGATACCTTAAGAGAACTAAAGATTATATGCCCATATATAGGAGATCAAACCATTTGGAGATCGTTGGCTATTCTGACTCTGATTTTGCGGGGTCCAAGGCAGTAGGAAATCTATGTCTGGCTACTTATTTATGTTGGCTGGTGGTGTCATTTCTTGGCGTAGTGCTAAACAAACACTTGTTACCACTTCTACTATGGAAGCCGAGTTTGTGGCGTGTTTTGATGCATAACAACAGGGAATTTGGTTAAGGAACCTGTTAGATTTTTTGTGACAATAAGTCAGCCGTTCTGTATTCCAACAATAATAGGAGCTCGTCTAAGTCAAAGCATATTGACATTAAGTTCCTAGCTGTGAAGGAGAGGGTACGAAGTGGTCAAATTTTTATCGAACACGTAGGGACAAAATCTATGTTAGCAGATCCCCTAACTAAAGGTGTAATAATGGTATTTTATGAGCATACTGGTCATATGGGGGTGTGTTATATATTCAGGAAGCTTTTTTCTAGTGGGAGTATTTGCTATATATATTTTGTCATTTTTATTCGATGATATATAAATCATTTATTCTGATTAGAAATAAAGTTTTGGTTCATCACACTTTGTACATTATGTTTTGCTACTTAACAATCTCATTAAGTTTAGACTAGTTGAAAATTGACATGTGCTGATCACATTCATGTAATTTTCATGCCACATGTTACACACTTTGATCTATGTCATTTAATTGTAGTGATATATGTGATTATTGATAGTTTAGCTGTGTCTATACGAAGAAAACTACTTTAATCCTATATTGTTGTGATTAATGGACCAGATTGTTCAAGTTCTATAACAATGACCATATTTTGAGCTAATAAGTATAATGTATTATTAGAACACATATTTAATCCAGTAGGAGATTGTTAGATCTATTTTGGGATTAAATATGTATAATTGATATATTGGGTCATTATATTGTTTAGCCAAACTAAGTGATCAAAATTATTATACATTGACTAATGAACTTAATTTGGACTGTGTAATGATTAAATGTGGACATCCGATAATATTATTATTTGGTGACGTAACAAATAATAATATTAAACCTAAGGACCTAAATAACAAATAATTTGAGTCAAAATTATTTATGGGTGGAGTCCCCAAAAACCCGTGAAAATAAAGTGATGCCCATTAGAATAACCCATAAGAAATAATAATAATAATAATAATAATAATAATAATAATAA
>CACSLK010003174.1:12700039-12736844 GCA_902706635.1 Striga hermonthica
CACCACCCAAAAGTGCAGGCCTGCTGATATGATTTAATCTTCTGCGGCCTACTCTCCATGTATAAATATATTTGTACACTGCTTCATCATCAATCTGAGCCGTCAATGTTTCTAACAGTTAGTATATATACTGCAAATTATTCAATACTGATTCCTTCTTTCTAATTGTATCCTAAAGTAAATGTAAATATTTTATGTATCATCATTCCTTAAGTATCAGCAATTAATTGGATTAACAAAAGCAGTATATATGCAAAGTTTCTAATCCCACATAATAATTACATGAATATATATAGTTGTTTGCCTGCAGAAATGGAAAACCAAAAAAAAAAAAAAAAAAAAAAAAAAAAAAAAAAAAAAAAAAGTCTAAAGTAAAGTAGAATGTTAGTAACAATTGAACAGTCATGTTATATATGGGAAATGGTAAGGTTTGGTTACGGAACCATTTTGGCGGGGTTTGTAACTGTTAAATCAACTATCCCCGACGGTTACATGATAGATTAACGGTTATAGACCCTGACGTAATAGTTCCGTAACAAAACTGTAGCATCTCCCATATATATACTGGTTGCGCCTGTGCTAGCACGTAACATTTACATGTAATAAGTTTCATAAATTTGCATGTTTGTTCAAAACCTAAACTATGTCAAATTGTGTGTTTGGACAAAATTATTTGATTAGAAATTATATACATATGATATGACACTCCACTTTTCGTAGTTACTTAGATACTTTATGTTTGCTATGTCTTGACAAATCATTATTTTTACTTTTTTTTTTTCTTTTGTTGGTGTGCGTATGATTCTGACTTTAAGGGTTGATATTTCGAAATCTAGAGTTCGTGTCGATGGCACACAAATAGTAATAAATAAATAAAATTTTAAATATTCTAATCGTTGCCGATTTATTGTAATTTATCTAATAATCACTAAGAATCTCAAGAGCAATTAAATAACTAAAAAATAAGTTAAGATATAGAAGAAAGTTTGAGGTGTCGGGAATAATCTTAGCATATCCTAAAATCCACGCAAAATGCATGATTGTTCGGTCTAAAGACTGAGGTTCTCGTCCAAACATCTAGCTCTTTGCTCCCAACAACAAGGATTCAACATGTACGATCAAATAAAAGCAAACAAACATGCTTAGAGACCAGTCCCCGTCTTTTTATGAACAAGGGTTCGATTATCATAAAATATGTATTTCAATCAATGATAATATGAACAATACAAAATAAATCCAAACAAGAATTAAAAATCAAAACATGCATGAACTACCACACATTCAATATAAATTCGAACAAGAATTAAAAATTCCTAACCCTAGTGGATGAATTAACTAATGCTCTAATTGAATTCCATGTTAACTAAAATTGAGAACTCGCATTGAACCAACAACAACAAAAATAATAATAATAATAATAATAATAATAATAATAATAATAATAATAATAGTAATAGAGAAACGAAAACTTACAATAATGAGATAAATCAAATGCATGTTATTGTGTATGTCATAAAAGCATGCTCTGGATGCCCATATGATTAAGATGGGAACATGGCCCATTATCACTAAAGCATCTCACGCCTAAGCAAGGCCCAAGAACACTAGTATGATCATCCCAACAATGAGAGTACGATTTGTCGATCACCTGATCGTCACATATTGTAAAGGGTCAAGCTCGCAATAGTGATCGCTCTGTAGAATATGAACACACTCTAACAGGACAAATTGGTTAAAGTGCTGAAGACAATGACATTACCTCCCAAAGGGTCTAGTCTCGTCGTACAAACTAATCATATCTTATAGGTCTAACAATATGTCTCGTGCTCAAAAGGCGAACTTCTACGTGGCACCGCGCGTCCTCCACTTAGTCATCGAGTTGGCAAATCGCCATAATTACATTTCACTTTTCTCCTCGAATAAACGTAGCCCTTGTCACTTCATTTTAAGCAAGTGAAGCAAGTAGAACAAACTAAACACATAAATAAAAACACCAAAGAGCAAAATACACACATACTAGCATACTATCATAGTTAATATTGTAGCCACAACAATCTTCTCGTGCCATTTCATTAGAGAGCCCTTCTCCTTGTCAATCACCCAGTAGGTCGCGAAATTGTATGCTCTTTAGTTTTATGTTATTTCATACCGCACTTTACCTTTCACCAGCATAAATCATATCAAATCTCTATCTAATTATCATTTACGCATTCTTGATCCCGTGATTAAGGAACATTTGTGATCACTCGTCAACAAATTAGCGCTAGAGAAAATGCAGTCATCAAAGGTTACATTTGGACCTTACTCCCACTAAAATCAAAATTCATCAAAAAGAAAGCATAAAATGGTCAATCACGACCATAAAATCACAACCATTACTGTTCTTCCCCAAACTTGTGCATCATACATATTTGATATCCTGAAGACTCACATACAAAAATACTTGGTTGTATTCATCATACAGATCTTGTAATAAAATTTCAGAGAAACCATCTCCTTGTCTACGTCACAGCCGATCGGCAATATCGTTGTCTTGCTTTCTTTATACCCATATTCATTTTGTCACTATTTTATTACATTCTAGTGATAATAATGTAATGTGACTAAACTTTGTAACTAAAACATAAAGTTGCAGTGACGTATTTATGCATCACTAAAATAAGTTATAATGACGAAAAATATTTGTGACTATACCGTCGAGATTTTGTGACCAAGATTATTTGTGATCAAATCATTTATTGCTAGTGATAAAAATTATATGTCACAAAAGGACTATGGTTAGTGATAAATACAAAAATGGTCACTAAAACTTTTAGTAACACTATCTAGTGATAGCAACAAGATATAGTGACAAAAAAAAAATCATCACTATAACTCTATTTTCTTCGAGTGATCCCCATATTCCGTACTACTAAAACACATAGTACTACATCGTAAACCTCAATTAAACCGCCTTAAACATACTTATTATAATTGTTAGCGACCCACCGTCAACAGAATGGCGCTAGACGAAGGGCCTAATCAATTATTTCGGTGAATCTACCTTGTGAAGATCAAATCCAACTATGTATCATTGTCCAGTCCCACTTAGAACCAACCTGTAGACAACACTCCTTCCCTTCATGAAGTTTTGGATATAATTCGCAATACAACCTCTCTCTAAAATCTTGCATAAAAATCTCTCCCCCCTTCTCTAAAAAGAAAAAACTTATCCTCACAACATAGAATTCCCAATTTCATGAGGTCTAATCCTAGGATAAAGTTGGGTCCCTTGATAAGGAAAAAGAAAAACCACATCCCAAGCATCCTATTAATTTCAAAGATCGTGAAAGTATGGGCGATAGACAAGCCACATGAGCTTCAACCTCTGATCGGTATTTGACCGATTGGGTAGTAAACCTGAAGACCTCTATCATTAAATTATCAATATGATACTTCGGAAAGAAGATGAGGAGATTGAATCACTCGAAAAGAGAATCGACAAACTCGAAGCTCTGCAGACGCTGGATACAGCCAATCGGGTAACCTTTAACCCCCTTTTTATCTCCTAAAGGCACTTTCTCCAACCCTACTTCACCACTTTCTTCCCATATATTGTCGGAGATCCTTCTCAGTATAACTAAGGTCCCTCAAATAGGTCTCTATCATGGCGACACTAATCTTGATTCCTATCTAGGACAATATACGCCCTGGATGGATCTTCACGGCGCAAGCGACGCTCTTTGATGCCAGACCTTTTTCTTCATTTTGAGACCTAAAGAACAACGGTTGTATCATTCACTACTCACAAAATCCATTTAGAACTGGGAACTACTGCGATCAGAGTTTCATATGCACTTTATGGGATCGTAAGTGTGCATGATCCCCAAAAGTCTATATTACCAACATCGTTCAACATGCCAATGAGAGCTTAAGGGACTATATCACCTAGTTTAATGCTCGGGTTCAAAATATGAAGTCTTGCCACTCAGAGATTCTCTTGGTCTCCGTCTATGCTAGTCGTCACCCATACTCATTCTTCAGATGGTCGCTCTGTGAAAACAAGCCGACCACTTAACACAAATTCCTCTCGCGTGCTCAACAACATATAATTGCATAGAAGTCCATGTTCCTGCCTACTTTTGGAATCCCATCAGACAGTTCCTTCAAATCCAAAGATGCTTCTACACGATGATCACAAGTATCCCAGAAATCTCAATTTTCTCGCCCAAAACTTCTCCAGGGAAAGCTTGACGAGACTACAATGTTTTATAAAAATATGTACGCTATTGGTGTCGCAGCTATCTTTGATGAAATCAAAGATAAAGGGATTTTGCTCGATCCGTTTGATCATGCGTGACGAGGCTACTTTGGACAAAACAAAATAATCGATCCTCGTCTGATCATGCGTGAAGAGGCTACTTTGGACAAAACCAAATATTGTTCTTATCACGAGTCGCCTAGTCATACCACCGATCGATGCCAAAGCCTTATTATTGCCCTTTTACAAGTCATCGGCCTTTTGCACTAAGATCGGTTTGCTCGTACTAAAGACGGTCACAAGAGAAGAAATGAGATCCTGTGCCAAATGACGACCCCTCCGCAGTGGAGAACCATGCTTGCAACCCTCCAAATGAAACAATAAGAACCTTACAACCCATATGTATTTTGTTTGTTTTGAAAAAATTACTAATTATCATAAGTTAAATGACTATTACGTTGAATGTATTATATTTTGTATCATTATCAACTATTCATCTAATAATTAGTTGCACATAATATTATTTATAATACATAACTTTTTATTGGTTTGGATCTCTACTTTTACAACAAGAAAATGATGAAATTCTGACGGAAATTTTCATTACTATATTACAATAAAATTTCAGCGACAATTCTAACAAATATTTCAATGTTATTACCAGACTGGCCAGCGTGCGCGACAGTGCGCTAGCATGTCCAACAGGCCTCGGCCCCGGCAGCACGCCCGAGTGCCCAGTCACCCTAGCACGCGCGAGCAGCATAGCCCGCATGCCCAGCCGCCTACCCGTGACGCACGGTAGCGCTCGGCAGTGGCCAGTCGCGTGTCAACGTGCCCAGTAGCCATCAGTAGTGCACAACAACACTCGATGGTCGTTCCTTGGTGCCAGTCGCACCTGCCAGCGCACGAGCCATGCCCAGCCATGCCAGCAGCGCCCGGCAGCGCGCAGCCCGCGCCTAGCCGAGCGTGCAACCGTGCCCAGTAGTACTCATCCCAAAACATATAGCATAAGGTACCTAACAAAAATTGGGGGAATTGTTTTCATAATTTTAGTCATGCCTCCAATTTAGTAAATAAAATTTAAAGAAAGATACATAATGAATTAATCATAATTCAATAAATTATAATTTAATCTAGCTCATAACTTTATTAAAGTTATAACAAAAATGTGGTATCACAACTAATTATTAATGTTGATGATTGTTTCTAATTCTCTTTTTGCACTATATTTTTTCTCCAACTTCAAATTGTATATTTTATGTCTTTTCTAACTAATGTATGTGGAATTCTGTAACTGAGGACACTTACCAAACAAATGCAAAATCTGAATGGGATGTGTGTTTACACTCTGTATTTATAGGATGAAAACGATCGGAAACGATCGGCATAAGGCTCAACCATTTTCACTTTCATATTTTTTTCTCGAAAATGAAAATGATACGGTAATGTCGGAAACGAAAACGACATCGGTATTCCGGTAATATCGAAAACGAAACTATCCGATCGAAAATACATCGATAACGATCGAAATATATTAAAACGATATTTAAAAAACGATAAACACACCACATTATAAAATATAGCATTAAACATTAATTGAAATATTTTCATGGCATAATAGTAGCAAAATCCAAATTAAAATCCACACCATTTGCTATAACAAAATCCATACAAATTCCAATAACTAGTAATTGAATTGTGACATGTCCACCAAAGTGGGGTAGGTGGCGGCAGCTGGAGCCTATAGCGGCTAGTGCGGTTGCGACGTTGATGGGAGTGGGGCGCGACAGCAACGAGCAGGTGACGGGAGTGACGACGAGCAGGCGTGGCGAATTGCGATGGCCGTCGGCCGATGGAAGAGATGACAGGCTCCCAGACGAGACTCGAGAGTGAAGACTGAACGGGATGAAGGGGATTTGGGCACTGTAGATGCGGTTGCGACGGTGATGGGAGTGGGGCGCGGCGGCGACGAGCAAGTGACGGGAGTGGCGACGAGCAGACGACGAGCAGATGGGAGAGACGACAGACTCCCAGACGAGACTTGAGAGTGAAGATCGAAAGGGATGAAGGGGATTTCAGGATTTGGGCACTGTAGAAGGGTTGGGCTGAAGGGGATTTGGACATTTGGCCCATTTGGAATTTGGATTGAGCTTTATAATTAAAAGTGACCCTAGTATGGGTTGAGCCGGTATTACCGACGGTAAAATACCATTTAAATACGGTAATTTTCGAAAACGATCGGAAAAGGGCTAAACCGTTTTCGTTTTCATTTTCGAATTTTTTTACCATTTCCATTTCCATTTTTCCGGTTACCGTTTCCGTTTCTATTTAGCCTCCAAATCCAAAAAAAATTCGAAAACGATTCCCGGTAATTGGAAATTACCGTTTTCGTTTTCATCCCTATGTATTTATTCTTAAAGAAAATCAAGGTAAAGGAACTTGTTTGTTTCCTTTCATAGACGACAAAAACATGCAACCAATCTATATATCTTTCTCGACCCTCTTCTGTTCCAAAATGTGATACTGTGATATTTTTAAATTGGAACATAAGTGATTCTACAAATAACATGAAGAGGTAAAAGAGTACAAATAAAGCATCTACGCGAAAGGCGATTGATTACTAATTGAGATAAATCCGTTTATTGTTGTTTTATTCCAAGAGCCAGAAATTTTTACACATTTGCTGTTAATATAAGGTTGTTGTAATCCTCTTGATCCCCTTTAAAGCATCTCCAATGAACACAGTGAATTGCAGTCTACATGGCAGTTAAATAGAAGGCTTTCTGATGTAGGGAAACGTGAACGAATGGGAATAATAAAACGAGATACTCTCTCGATAAAACACAAAACTCAAATATCAGAAATCTTCTTCAAATTCAACCATCTGACTACGGTAGAGATGAGATAAATATATAGAGTCCTACTTATCTTGCCTAACAAGCTAGGCTAGATATTTATTTACTTACTAACTATAATAAAATAACTAAGGTAATAAAATAAAAGGGAATAATACTAATAAGAAATAAATAATCTAAATACGAAGCCTATCATATTTATTTAGAAACAAAATCGCGGTCTCGTCTCCATCATCCTCCCCCGGTTGAGAAGGATTCGGCCGCGAATCCGAACCGGTCTCGTCTCCGTCAAAGTCAAAGCACTGCAAAGGGGCCAAATGTGATACGTGAAAAACATCCGACGAAGGCACGTGAGAAGGTAAGTGGAGACGGAAGGTATCCAACGAGAGCCAATCGACGAGCTCGTAGGGGCCGATCCAACCATCCGACGCGGATTCAGCCCACACAAAATCTCCCACTTCAAAAACCCATGATCGATCACCCAACGAACCACAGAACTCCGCACATGGCCCGGAGCGAGAAATAAATAATGCCGGTGACCCTCGTGACAAAGGGGACCCACTGGGAGCCGACGGGTGTAAAACAATGCGGAAGCCGTCATGTAAAAGCTCATAGGTGTTAAGCCGACCATCGTGAAGCACAGACCTATCAAACTGCCAAGGACGGCCCAATAAGAGATGCCAATCATCCATAGGCACTACATCACACCAAACCTCATCCTTATAGGCGGAACCGACAGAAAAAGACACCAACACACGACTGTTGACATCAACAGCATTAGCCCGTTGTATCCACGCAAGAGAGTAAGGATGTGGATGGGGCTCAGTCAACAACCCAAGCTTGGCCACCGCCTCCTTGGAGATCACATTGTCGCTGGCACCCGAGTCAATCACAAAACGACACACACGGCCACCAATGGTGCACGTGGACTCAAACAGCTAATGTCGTAAGCTCTCAATCTCGAGAGATAAGTGGGGCGACAAGAGCGAGCGACGAAGGACCAATGCAGTACCGACGTCCCCCGAAACATGAACCACGGGCACCTCTGGCTCCGTATCGAAAACAGGAGGGCCATCATACTCTCCCGACCCAGACTCGTCAATCAGCAAAGCCCGCGGCCCTTTCGCCTTTGTGCATTGTGCTTGGCGATGTCCCGGTTCGCCGCAAGCAAAGCAGCGAAGCCTGCCCCCAGGCGAGAGGCCAACTTCACGCCCGTCCGAAGCCATGCCGACACCCGGTGGAAGAGTCGGCGGAGTCGGTGTCGGAGCCGCAGTCCCATTCACCCCTTTGGCAGAGGGCCCAAAAGACGAGCCGGCCTTTCGAGCTAGCTGCTGTTCGATCATCAAAGCCCGTTGATGTGCATCAGAAACTGTGTCGGGAATAAACATATTTAGTGTATCCTAGATGACAACACGTAAGCCGCCCACATATCTCGACACTAATTGGTCGGTCGTCTCCCAAACCTCCACACGAGTCAAACGGCGATAAAATTCCTCCGTATACTCATCAACGGAACGTGCCCCTTGCCGTAAATTCTGAAATTGCTGATAAATTGAACGAGCATAATTAAAAGGCAAAAATTCACGTTCCAAGTGCTTACGAAATTTAATCCAAGTCGTGATCTTCGGCTTGCCCTGACGATGCCGCGAACTCTTGAGTTGCAACCACCAAGCCGTCGCACGCCCACGAAGCCGTGTAGCTACAAGCGCGACACGTCGATCATCCGGCACAACCTTATACTCGAACACAGACTCGACGGAAGCCCACCAATCCAGAAAATCCACAGCATCAAGCCCACCCGAGAACTCGGGAATCTCGACCCGAAAACCTTGCTCCCAGCGTGAGTCACCGTCGGCC
This sequence comes from Striga hermonthica, assembly GCA_902706635.1. Lineage (NCBI taxonomy): Eukaryota > Viridiplantae > Streptophyta > Magnoliopsida > Lamiales > Orobanchaceae > Striga > Striga hermonthica. The sequence goes on from CACSLK010003174.1 coordinate 12,708,992, forward strand.
TCCATCCCTCGAAAAAAAGGACGTCGCTGCAGCCCATGGTACACGTCACCCCGACGGAAGCCGCGCTGCTGCTCGTCATCCTCCGGAAAGTCCCAACCACGCCGCTGTCGTCCGCCACCGTCGAAGGCATGCCCGTCGCCGTCCAGGTCCCAATCGCGACGTCTCTGGTCATCTGCACGGTCGCGACGGTGCTGATCGCCGAGGACCACGCCGGCACGATCGTCGCCACCGCCAAAACCTTGTTCGTCGCGTCGGCCCCCGCGAGGTTGTTGATAGTCACCATCGGGCCAATCGCGTCGAAACCGTCTGAGGCCTGCACCGTCGCGGCCGTAACCCCAGGCCCCGCGGTTACGATCTCCACCGGCGATTTCCTGTTCGCCGCGTCGACCGCCCCGACCACCATGCCCGTTGAAGTCATCCTCGTTGTCACGGGGTTGCTGCAACTCCGCAAACGGGTTAACCACGGAGACGGTGTCCTCATCGTCGTCCTCGCCGGACGGCAGTTGTGGCGATCGCCGGCGGGGCGCCCCGCCTAGACCACGACCACCACGACCCCCGCGAAACCCCCCGTGCACACCTCGGTCGCCGGCAGCACGGCTCGTTTGCAATTCCCGGACCACGTTGTTAAGCGCCAAACGTAGATCTACGATCCCCGAAGAAAGACCCTCAAATCGTTCCATGAAACGTTCCTCCAACTGCACAAACCGATCGTCAATTTGTTGAAACCGGTCGTTGAAGACTGCGTCCCGTTGATCGTTTGCGGCATCTTTTTTGGGCGGCATCGTTGAATCGAATCGTACTGACTGCTGATACCAACTGATGTAGGGAAGCGTGAACGAATGGGAATAATAAAACGAGATACTCTCTCGATAAAACACAAAACTCAAATATCAGAAATCTTCTTCAAATTCAACCATCTGACTACGGTAGAGATGAGATAAATATATAGAGTCCTACTTATCTTGCCTAACAAGCTAGGCTAGATATTTATTTACTTACCAACTATAATAAAATAACTAAGGTAATAAAATAAAAGGGAATAATACTAATAGGAAATAAATAATCTAAATACGAAGCCTATCATATTTATTTAGAAACAAAATCGCGGTCTCGTCTCCATCACTTTCTCTACATGTGTACTGAATGGACTAAATCACTCTCCAGTGGTAAATGTCTAAATACAGTAAATGTAAAGACATGTGTTTTTTTCTCCCATTCTAAAATTAAAATTAAAGGAAAAAAAAAAAAAAAAAAAAAAAAATTGATTCACCATGTCTAACAAAGACTTCTACATATAGAAGGACTTCTGCCATTTTATTCTTTCTCTTTCATGTCGCGTTATTATGTGTGGAGTCTAAACATTCACGGTTGGAGACAATTTTTATGTATCTTCTTTTCTATATTTCTACAATGAACCGCGTCCAATGGAGATGCTATTAGACATGCGCAATTCTATACTAACACTAATAATAACCAAGATTTCATAATCACTGTCCATTTCCTTATTTATTTTCTTTCTTACTACATTTCATGGTAATAACGAAATTTGTTGCGAAATATGGCAGTGGAATAATTATTCTGAAATATGGTGACTAGAAACGGCAGATTCTACGCATTGCTGGAAATATAAATAACAATGTTTCTGGATAGCTAGAAAGAATATGGGAATTCCCAATTCAATAACCTTCACCAAAATAGCAAAGATAAATCAATAATTTCAATTCTCTTCACTATTGTTGGGAACAACTTCACCACAAATTTCCGAAGATCAACAGATTTTACAGGGCAAAAAGAATGTAATCAACATAATCTCAAGAAACTATGGTTTCCTAGAAAAATGGATGAGAATAAGCACCTGTTGATCATCAAGCTTTTGAATTCAACTTCTCGAGAAGTATCTTGTTCAAAAGCCCGGGATTCGCCTTGCCTTTTGTTTCTTTCATTACCTGGAATCGGACATAAAAAAATTGTTAGAAACTCCCACAGAAAATAAGGAAAATAAACTTCCACCCTATACTCAGAAACTCACCTGCCCAGCAAAAAAGCCTTGTAGCTTAGTTTTACCACCTCGGTATTGTTGTAACTGTTTTGGATTGTCCGCAAGGACTCTATCCACTATTTTCTCGATCTCGACCGGGTCCACGATCTTAAGGGTAAGAAAAACGATCTAGTTAAGTTTAGTAATTCACACGAATTCAACTATGCTTTTTAAGCCAATTCAAGAATTTTTTTTAAAAAAAAAAAAAACACTCAAACGGCATCACGGCAAAACTTGCCTGAACCAAATCCTTTTCTTTGATAAGTCCTTTAACAGTTCCACCCTTGACCATCAACTCAAGCAGTATCTGCACATCACACAAAAAAAGGGGATAAACCCGCATCTTCATACGTTGATCATTGCCTCTCTAGTCTATATCATATATCAAGAGCTGAGGAAAGTCTATGAATAAGAAAAAAAAATGAATAAGCCTATACTATATATATACTTACTACTATAAAAAGAGGATTGGTTCTGTAAAAACACTACACAGACTAAAAAGCCATATGTTTGGCATATCTTTAGTAATATTATTGTAATTCTTATTAAAAAAAATCCAATCTAATGGAATTCTTATTCTAATACTTCCAACTTAATTCTTAAGTTCCTTCCACTTTGCAAAAAAAAAAAAAAAAAAAAAAAAAAAAAAAAAAAAAAAAAAAAAAAAAGAAAAGAAAAGAAAAGAAAAAAAATCCAATTCTAATGGTGTGATTTACTAAAGGTAAGGACCCTGACCGATATTAATAATATATTACATTATAAACAAATGGGAAAACAAAAGTACATCAGATCAAGAGTCGAATGTATACAAAATTCCACATAAGCTTTGATTTTTGTTTTAACAATAGAAGTAAAATTAGTTCAAATTGAGAAATCAAGTTAGTAGGCCATTTGACAGTTAAAACAAATGAATTGGATTTAGTAATTTCATAAAATCATTTTAATTTTAACTTTAAGCAAAAAAAAAACAGAGGGGATTAAAAGCTTACCATTTGCAGTTATCGATCTAATGTTTATATAATGAAATTTTGTAGTTTTTATAAATAAATTGTGTTCACTAAAAACATATAGTGTTTGGTATATTACAAAACTGAGAAATTAATCCGGTCCATTCAGCCATGCAAACAAATGTAAAATAATTTTGATATATTTTGTAGAATTAAAATTGGTTCAGATTACGAGTTCAACCTTTTTTTCCAACTGTAGGTGTCAATTCATGTTTAAGAATACAATAAAATTTTGTATTTGTATATTTTCATAAAAAAATGTAGTGACTAAAAGATTTTTGTGTTTGGTATATTTTAATCAAAAAAAAATTAAGCAACTAATGTAAAAGGATTCTTAAAAGTTGCTAACATGAAAAATGTTTAATTTTTGCTTCAAAAATTGTCTTACAAATTCTTGATACATGTGTTTCATGATTTCCTTATTATATGTAAATAGTGAAATTGAAAATGTATTTATTTTCAGATCCAATGAATAAAAATTTGTTTAGAACATAAAAAAGTGCCACCATTCATCAATTATATGTGATTGCAGATTTTTCAATAGCTAACTATGATATCATGTAGGAATAGGACAAGAAAAAATTAACATAATTTATCAAAAACTATAAATAAATATATAGTACAACACCAGAAGAAAAAAATGCAATTTGCTTGAATAGATATGATTAGATAAAGCATGAAAATATTATAAAATGGTCTTTTAAAAGAACTGAGAAGACCATGTAATTATGTTGAATTTTACACTTTTATTTTTTTTTTTATTTTTTTTATTTTTTTATTATTATTATTAACGATCATGTGGCAAATAATGTTTTTTAAGTTAGTTGTGTGGGGACCACATCTCCGAATATAAGAGCATCTTTAGTGGGACAGATAAAAATTATGTGCCGTAGATATCGTCTCTATATTATTTCTTCGAGTGGGCTATTTTGTAGGCCATGTTATGATGACATGGCGATAACATTTGCATCTAGAAACACATCATCAAATAGAAGGGAAAACAAATACAAAATGAGAAAGTCGCTGCCAATATTACATATTTTAATTTTTGTAGATGAAAACCATTTTTTTAATTCGAAATAATTAATCTAAATGTTGCAACTAAAATTTTAATATTTGTTTTAGTAATTGCACTTCAACATTTTAAAAAACTAAAATACTTTATTACTTATTTTATTTTGTGGAGATAAAAGCCAATTTTTTTTTTTTTAATTTGAAATAATTAATCGTATGTCGTATTTCGTAATTAAAATTTTAATATTTTTTCCCAAATGATCTTTTGATGGTGTGTTAATATGTTTTATCCTTGAAATATTTCTTAAAGAACTACTTTATAATTTGATTTTGTTTAATTTTAAAAATAAATATATGCATGAATGAAAGTATGCATTGGAGATGATAATCCACAATCGTTATTTATCCGTGGACAGTGCTTTCATATGAAATCACAGTCCAACTGTTTATCACCATGTGGCAGAAAATTCTTTACCCTAATGATCCTCTTGGGAATAAGAAAACAAAGCCCCGACAATAAAATTACCTTTATCACAAATGAAGATTATAAGACAATCAAATCCTCAGACAAAAGCAAATAGCAAGAATATCATTCATACAATCATCAATAAAAAAAATAATAAAAAAAAAATGATGGATTACTACATTCAATCTTTTTCACTTTTATTTACCTCAGAGCCTCAATTGCTTTCTCGTTTACATTTCATATATTGCATTAGGACATTATAACGTTGTTAATCTTTTTACATCAGGATAGTATTATATAATTTCATTTTGTTTCCTTCACAAGAATACACTTTTTCTATGTTGTGATATTATAATTTAATTACAGTTCACATAATTGTTTAACCAAGTATCCACTTTTTATATTTGATGTGCCACTGAGTTATTACTTATTAGTATAAAAGAAAACAAGATTTAAGTTTCATTACAATGTGCTAACTTAAATAATTTTTTACGACAAATCATACCACCACGTGCATCATAGGTTTCACTTACTAGTAATTATAAGATGAACGGAAAATAGTGAGTACTATCACTTACAAGTAGATATAAATTGAACAAAGGATAAGTGAGTACCTCTTTGCCAATCTTTCCACTAATTGTTCCGCCTTTGATTGAGGCTATGAGCTCTCCCAATTCATCAGGGGTAAGTTTAATTTCGTTGATAGATAGCTTTTCATTATTCATATAAGCAGCAATGTCACCCATTATCCAATTGGCAGCAAGTTTAACATCAGCACCTTTTGCAATTGTGTCATCAAAAAATGCTGCTACCTGCAAAAGACATTTATAGTGCGTATTAAAACAAAACCACCTTTGGGGGATACCCACCACAAAGTAGGAATACAACTGGGTGTCTTCTAACCAGGCAAACCTCAAGGAATTGTTTCTTTACTCTTCTTTGTTCTTTTTTATACTTGGTATTTACCGTGAGAAAATATACTGATAACCTCAGCAATGCACATTCAGCTGTTCCAACTACACTCTGCATTAGTTAGCATGTTACAGTGCAACACGTGTGACCTTATTCGGTTATATCAGAACCATAAGCAGAAGTTGACATTTGAAAACACCAAAATCACTTATTCTTATCTTCTTCTTTTTTTCTCTTCTTTTAGCTATTGCAAACAATCCCGTAACTGAGACTCAATCAAAAAGGTAAAAAATCACAACATCTACCATGCATATATTCTGTAATTAAGAGGGAACTGAAACAGGGAAAGTAAAACAGGTATTACTTACACTAACGTCATTTGTAAGAAAAAGAACATCTTGCATGCTCAATCCAAAGTTCTCATATCTTCTACGTTTCATTTCAGGTAATTCGGGTAACGAATCACGAATTCCATTAATGTACCCCTCACTGAGATTAACTCCTGGAAGATCAGGCTCTGGAAAATATCGATAATCAGAAAGTCCTTCCTTCTTTCTCATTGTTACTGTTTTCTAATTTGCAAAAGAGAGAACCAATGGGTCAGTAACAATGTCATGGAGCTACGATAATAAGATACTTATAACAATTTACATTAAATGACCCTCAGAGTTTGCCCAATCACAAGTAGCCTCATTATCTTTCTCACAGCAATTTCAAGGGCGAAAAAGAGAATATTTTGTAATTAGAATAAACCTCAAAGGTGTGTTTTTTTTTTTTTTAATAAATTTACTAACCCTTAATTTAAGACATAATGAAATATGACCTGAGCTCCTTCCTCCCAGAGACGAGTCTCTTGCACAATCTGATTAGCCTGGCCTTGATTGTGAAGCTGAACTTGCCGTGATATCTCAAAATCAATGGCTCTACTAATTGATGAGAATGAGTTCAGGTTTTTTATCTCAACCTGTCCATGCAAATTATCACTGAATATATCTTAGGTCAGAAGGGAAAGTGAAGAAAAAGGAGGAAGGAAGAAAAGAAAAACGAGCAGCTATATTACAAGAACCAATCGTCTCAATTCTTGAGCGCAACCTGGACGACTCATAAGTTACTATAAAATTGAAAAAGCTAACCATCCATGCGCCACTCCTTATTTTTATTTTGTTTAAAAAAAGAAAGAAAGAAAGAAAGAAAGAAAGAAAAGAATAAGAAAATCAGTTGAAAAAGATTGCACTAACTTTTAAGAGGACAGTTCTTTGAAGTAGCAACTACACTCTAACAGTTCAAGTGTTTTTGTCTCACAAATAAGCAGTAAAAGAACAGTGGATTAAAGCAATATTTCACCTTGGTACCAAACTCGAGTTGCCCAATCGGGCGAACAGAGATGTTGACATCACAACGGAGGGAGCCTTCTTGCATGTTGCCATTACTCACTCCAAGGTACCTAACTAGTCTCTGTAGCTCAGCACCATATTCGGCGGCCTCAATACCCGTTCTCATGTCAGGTTCTGACACAATCTCAAGCAACGGCACTCCTGCCCTATTCAAGTCAACCTGTCATTTTTTTTCAATCGAAAGAATGTTGAAAGAGTGAAAGAGAAATTCCAGATGAAATCAATAACAGCCTAAAGAGGAGTACAGCAAAGGTTTAACATCATATATTGGTACACCTTATTATCTTCAAAAAACTTGAGCCTGAAACAGGTTGCTAGTGCGAAGATTAAACGACTGAGGAATCATTGTGCAGAAATTTTTCATGATTAGAAATGTGAGAGCAAGAGGAAGTATTTGTGGAAATTTATCCTGTAGAAGAAGTGATTTATTTGGGCAGAAGCTGAAAATAGTTGAGAATCAGAGGTTAGGTTTAAATGTAGACCCTAAAAATTGAATAGATAAAAGATGGTTCTGTCCGTAAGGTCAAAACCACGAGCAGTACTAGAAATTTAAAGCACCTATCCTTCTCCCTCTCTCTCTCTTAGTCTCTCCATCTCTCTGGTGATGTTAGATTTTGATTAAATAAACCAGAATCATATGCTGGTGTTCATATCTGGAAACACTGAGATCGAATTTTTATCAAGCAGAGACTGACAAACACCTTTTCTCTTTTAGCAATTGCACTCAGTCCTAAAGTACTAGGACAAAGCAAGTAGAGCACGTTCCAAAGAGGCCCACTTAAACACCATCAACTAACTGATAGTGTACAAAACCTTCAAGATGGATTAAAAATAAGTAGGAGATAATATGATAAAAAATAACAGATTTGTAATTTGCCTGAGAAAAGTTCCCGTTCCCAGTATGAAGCAGCTTCCCGGCATCCTCCTCCATATGAACCCGTGTGATGCCAAACTTTCGATGCCCGCCACCAAACTCGACTGGAAGATCAACGTCTAAATAGCCGTTGCTGGCAATAGGGACATCAAACTGTGAAATTTGGTAACCTTTTGGGAGGTCAGGATAGAAGTACTGCTTTCTATCAAACTTGGAACCCGGAGAAAGTCTGCAGTTGAGTGCAAGGCCCACTTTGACCGCATACTCTATCACCTTTGAGTTGAGCACTGGCAGTGCTCCGGGCAGCCCCATGCAAATCGGACAGATACTGCTGTTTGGCTGGGCCCCATAATTGTAAGGGCAGCAGCAGAAGGCCTTCGTGTGAGTGGAAAGCTGGACATGGGTCTCAATACCTATGACCGCCTCATAATTTTTCAATATTTCTTCAATTTTCTGTGATTTTTTCAGGGGTGATGATGTTAGCTGAGTGTGGTTCTTTGGTTGTTGTGTGGCTGTTTGTGCTTCCGGAATTCTTGTGCTACAGCATCGTACACCATGTTTTCTAGCAACATATACTGATGAGTACAACTGGAAACAATTTGGTCTCACGCCTCTAAATAATGTCAATGCCATTTCGAATATTTGTAAGTCTTCAGATTTTGTGAGACATGAGAAGTATACCTACAAATAGCATTAATACCTACAATGCATAAACTTTACATAAGGAAGGAGCCTTTGGCTACAAGAACCAGTTGAGAGATAAAAAATACAGAAAGCCTCAAACTTGAAATGAAAACAGATTTAAGCTATAAGAACAGGCTATGGGCTGTTCAAATTCACGACTTAGTGATTAAGAATTCAAACTTGTAGGCATGCCAAAACGGCCCGGGGGGGTGGGCCAGCCCGCAGCCCGTCGAAACCCGCCGTTCGGCTGGGCGGGCGCCATTCTGGCAGGTCTTTAAAATGCCAGCCCAGTCCACCCCCGCCACGGGCAGTGGACTAGGCGGGCTGGACCAACAAAATTAAGGGGGGGAACAACAACAAATTCAGTGTTCATACGAATCAAAAATAATCATTTTAGTCCAAAATTAATCAAAGTTCAAATGTGTTCACACTTCACAGAATCACAGTCCACATACGCATCCAAAATCAATCCATAAGCCAAAAAATTCAGCAATCATTACCGGAATGGAAGCTGCTTTGCCGCTCGGAGTCACTCTCTGTGCCGCTGCCTCACCGCTCAACGCTCGCCGCTCGCCGGCTCGCACTCTCGCTTCCTCACAGCCGCCGCCCGTCGGCCGTCTCGAAGGTCTCGCAGGTCACACTTCTCGCCTGCCACAGTGCCTTCGTCGCCGTTAGGGTTGAGAGTTTTTGCCCCAAATAGTTGAGAGATGAGGTTAGGATTTAGGATAGGGGTTCACTAATCGTCTTCTCTGTTTTGTCATTTGTGTTTCATTTTCTGAAATGTAAGAAGAGGAAACGTGTTTGAGTTCGGGTACGGGAATGTCGAATGTGTTTTCAAAACTAGTGCATATGTTGTGCACGAGAAAGTAATATAAACCCTTTTTTTTAACGAGTAAAAAAAATATATCATTAATCACAAAAATAAGTCAGTACATATAAGTTCTTTTAAGTTAATATGGAAAAACATTCACTTTCCCATAAGAGAATTTGAAAAAAAAAAAAGAAACAAATTTTACAAGAGCATGAGCCAACGAAGCATAGGATAAAGACGTTAAGATGCTGCTGAGAAATGAGAGCATCAATATCTTTATACCAAGATCAACTATAGTCATGTGTCTCGTCCATGTTGGTAACGGCTTGTACCGCCAACAAAGAGTTCGTGTAAATAACGAGCAACATTTATCCAAACCTACTTTGAGTTGTCAGGAGCTCACAATGGATAAGCAAATCGGACTAATGGCGGGCATTCCATAGGCAAAAAACGCTCTACCTTGATCATCACGAGTGATTCTCCCTATATCGAATCTGTCAACTTTCAGATTAACACTTGCATCCACATCAAGGCGAACTGAACTTTCGAGAGAAGAGTCCATTTGATCTTTCTTTGACTATCTTATGAACATTGAATATTCAGAGGGATGCCGGATGAAATTAAAAGTTACTTGATATGCTTTCAACTCCAGCAACTAACTTGAGGCATTGAGATTGGGACCATGGATAACCTTTTGTCTTTCTTTCCAAATTAACCAAGTTGACAGAGCAAAAAAAATCAAATTCGAGAATTACAGACTTGCATTCATATACAAAAATCCAAAGTAGAGCGAAATTTTGCCTTTTTAACAAGATTGAAAAAGATAGTATTTTTCCATAGTGGCATTACCCGAGAAAAGAAAAAAAATAGAATGCATGGATGTATCATAATAATAATTGCACAGCTATGCACCCACTGGAAGAGAGACATGGCAATTAGTTAAGTTTAGAGTTGTGGAATAAAATCATTTGCTAAACGCCACCAAAAGGTTTTGACCTTTAAAAGGATGTTCAAGGCCATAAGAATTTCAACCACTTCTGAAGTTTCATTGCATATTGGCTTTCGGGGGAAGCGTAGAATCCCGTTTCAACTTTATTGCCCTCTTTAACTGAATAATTTCCTTTACCATCGGACCACCAAAAATGATCGCCCTTTAAAGTTAAATGTTGGAGTAAACAAACATATTAAAGTTATTTTTAAAATTAAATATTGGACAAAATATTCATATTAAGTATTATTATAATTAAATGTTGGATTAAATGAATATATTATACCGTTGAATAAACTTAATACTAATTTTAAGGTGTTTTTGACATATCCTTTCAAAGTATACACAAAAAGTATTGGTGTGTATATTTTTTTTAGATCAGGCACAAATTGAAGTATCCCCTAATTTAAATTTCTTAATATTTTTATTCATTTATTAATTGCCTTAAATTTTAATGATATCATTTACTTTATCAAGGAGATCAAAATAATGTAAAAAATATATTAATGATTTCAATTTTTTTAATCGCCACTTAAGAATACTAAATTAAAACTAATTTTAAATGTTAATGTATCTAAAAAAGGTGAGTGATTATCTGCATCTGTTTTATAAATTATGCGGTGGATTTAGATATGCGATTATGAAATATGCAAAAATATTTCGCGTAATTATTAACTATGTGTTTTATTTGGATATATGTTATGCGACAAAATCAAGCATAATTCTTAATTATGAATTGCGCGGCTTTCGGTTTAAATATGTGATTCGTAAAAATGCGAACATATTACGCACAATCGTTAATTATACGGCATTATAATTTTGAATATGTAAGTCGTAAACTATGCAAAGCAATGTCGCATAATCATCAAGACGTTCAATTTGGATATGCGATATCTAAAAATGCAAAACTTTCACGCATGTGTTAAATTATGCGGTGAATTTTAAATATACGATTATGAAATATGCGAAAGTATTTCACGCAATTATTATTTGGATATGCATTGCTATATATATGAATCTAGCATAATTATGCAGTTCATTTTAATATATAATTTTAATATTACATCGTTTTGGGAGTTTTTTTAAGTGAATGGTATTTTTTGTAGATCGATGTGCAAAAGAAAATGCATGTATATATTAGATGTAGAAGATATTTGCCCCTTTTTTTTCGGAATGATATAAATTTTATATAAAAAATGCACAAATGTGCAAAGGTACAGCCACGAGCTGAATATAGACAGCCAATAGCTGATTACAAGCATCCAACAGCGGAATAGACCGAGAGAACAGGACCGAAGTCCGTCTAAAATCGATCCCAACGGGGTAATACTCTAGAAACACAAAAATAACACGACGACACTAAGAACTCTCAAGGGGAGAATAAAAAACATACAGAGACGACCCCAACAGGGTAATGCCCAAGTATACGATCCCAACAGGATAATAAAGTCATACTCGGGCTAACTGAGGCCAACGGTCCAAACCTAAAATATTGACAACACAAACCAAAAGAAAAACAACGCAACACACTAAAAAGATAACTACAAACTAAATAACATACAGCCTCCCTCAGCAGGAACATTCGGAAAAGACAGCAGACAAAGCCATTTCCGAGGAGAGCTCTGAAGCTCCGATACCACGCCTGCCACTGCAGAAGGCCTAGCAAGACGAAGACCCAAGCCTCAAGACAAACCAAAAAACCGACCCGCACACCGACCACAAGAAAACACAATTGCCCCCCAACCGGCTAACACCACACTAGCCAATCCAAAACTGTCCCGAAATTGCCTGACACCACTTGCCAACTCCGGAAACAGACGGCCTCCCACAAACTCAGTAGCCGAGAAAGATGAGGAATGGGATGAATGGCATCAGAGCTCAGCCGCTCCGACCCTGCCTGAAGGGACAAACCCAGCCCAAAACAACCACCTATCCACCTAGCCAGCAAGGATGAAACCCGACGCAACACCCCAGCATAGCCGAGGTACCAGAGACCTGACTCCAGCCAAAACTGAAGACCTGCAACTGGGAAGACCTTCCAGCCCGGCAATAAGAGTCGGTCCGACCAATGCTCGAATCCGACCTCCCCCACCCATCCCCCGGGGACAGACAACGGCCCACCCGCTGCCACACCAAACGCCGGCGAACAGAGAGCCGACGTGTAATCCTGCAAATCCATAGACACCCCGAGCTTAGTCCGTCGACCAAGACTGAAAATGTGGATACCTAAACAGGAGCGACACAGGCAACGAGCCACTTCCAGCCACTGGTCGCACTCCTCCTAGCATCTCAACCCTGGAGCTCTGGCGGTCTTCAATCACAGATCGAAGAAATCCGCCGAAGATCGCCATCCTCACTCTGCGTCCAAAGAGAGAAAGGAGGAAATACCACTGATGGCGGCGTGGAAGCTCGACGGTGTGCAGTCCACCGGCAAGCCGGATGAACACCGAGAGAGGCGTTAAAAGCCGACGACTGGAAGCTAGGGTTACAGCGAGAGGGCGATTTAGGCGAGAGAATTGATTACAAAAGAAGTACAAATTGATATTTGCCCTTTTATTTAATTATTTTATTTTAAATATTATTTTATTACAAACTCACAATCCCATTCAAATTTAACTAAACCAACTTCAAAATTAAGTTTGGTTTAAAAAAAAAAAAAGTCTGATGAACAGAAAAACCAATCAAAACCAAATCATCCAATCACAAACTTATGCTAACCAATCCTTTCAGTTTTTCTAATGAAATCACTTGCCCAAACTTACTGGTATCCAAAGTTCTTAAGGGGAAATATTTTTGGGATTGTAGTATTTGGGAGGTGAGGGCTAAACACAGTGACTCTTGGCTGTGGAAGAGTTGGCTTAATGCTAGAGCCTCTCTTAAGCTTGGAGCTAGATTTGCAGTGGGGGATGGGATTAGTATTAAGATTTGGGAGTCTCCTTGGATACCAGGCAAGCAAAGTTTTAAGCCCAGATGTTGCTTTTGGGGGGATAGGGGCAGGGTGAGAATGGTGAGTGAGTTGATTTCTGAAAATAGGAGGGTTTGGGACAAAGAGCTTATTTTGCAAACTTTTGAGCCTGGTGATGCTGATTTGATTTTGAAAATTCCTCTACCAGTTGAAGCCAAAAATGATTGGTGGGTGTGGAATGGAAGCAATAAAGGGGAATTCTCTACCAAGGTAGTGTATAAAACTCTTATGGCTGCCAAGCCCCCTAATCTGAATCTTCCATCTACTAGTGGGCAGAGGGATTGGGGTAAAGACATGTGGAGGACTTTGTGGAAGATTAATGTCAAACCCAAGATCAAGTTGTTCTTATGGAAATGCTGGTTTGGTTTTGTAGGGGCTAACCTCTGCTTGATCAGAATAGGTATTAAGGTGGATGCTACTTGTCACAGATGTGGGGAGGGTAAGGAAGACATTAATCATTTATTGTTTAACTGTCCTAGCTCCATAATCTGCTGGAAACTGGTAGGAGTGGAATGGAGGTTAGAGAGTAATAATCAAATGGATTTTCAGAATTGGTGGTATTCAGTGTGCAGTAAGAGAATGGGGGCTCACCTTAGAGACATAATCCACTTATCTGCTTTTCTGATGTGGAATATTTGGTCAGCTAGGAATAAATGGGTGTTTAAAGGGGACTGGATTAATGAAGTTGGAGTGGTTCAAAGGGCAAAATCAGAATGGATAGAGTGGGAAGCAAGGAAACTGCAGCCTAGAGGTAATCTTCTGACAGATAAACTTTCAGAGAGGGTAGGTAGGCCATGGTTGGCCATCAGTGCTCATTTATCTGGGGATGGAGATATAACTATATATGGAGTGTGTGGTTAAATTTGTTGAGGATCATATTCTGCATTGGGAAGAAAACAAAGCAGGAGCTATTGATGGGACTGAGGCAGCCTTAATTGCATCTCATTGGGGACTGCTGAAACTCAAGGAAGCTAACATACAGTGTTCCTCCTGCTATTGTTTTATAAATAATGCCTCAGTAATCAAGTTGCTGAAGAGTGTGGAGCTTGTCAGTAGGCGATTTGAAGTGCTTATTAATCAGATCCACTCTTTATGTGTTGATTGTAATGTATGTGAGTTTGCAGTGTTTTAATTTCTTTTGGTTTTCTGTTTTGTTGTGGACGACCGTGTTGGTCGGTTAGGGAAAGTATTTTCTTTCTCGTAATGCTGTGTAACCTGTTTGTGGGTTCCAGGGACTAGTGATCAGTTGATTACTCGATGTATTTGCACTTTTGTTTGAGTTATAATATTTATTTGTTTGTCTTGGAAAAAAAAAAACTAGGGCCACATTTTGACTAGTGGTGCACAAAGTTCGGTTAACCAAGCCGAATCGACCGAAACCAAAAATTCGGTTTGGACCGCAATCGAAACCGGACATTTGGTTCGGTTTTCAGATTACATTTTCTTAAAATTTCGTTCCGGTTCAGTTTGGATAATTGTGGTCGGTTAACAGAATCGAACCGAAACCGATTTATACACGTATATATACATATTTTTTATTTATACATATAAGTTATAAAAACATTAATTTGCTTCAATGATTGATGATTTTCAAACTTCAATGACATCTAAAATGGCTCAAGCATTAAATTGTATTCAAAATTGACTTCGTCATAGTCTAAGTCACAGTTCGGGTCCATAAGAGCATGTACAATGCTTTGAGTCTAATTGTGCTTACATGGCATGTAAATAGACTTAAGTCTTTGATGACATGGACAAAAATATAACAAAGTAAATAAATTAACTCCAATGCAAAGAGACTAGATATCTACTTGGGCCTGAAATAGACTCAATGGTAGATCGGGTTTCATTTTCTTACTGTGCAGGATTCAATCTAATTACATTTGCACTCGAGTATATATTTTTCTAGACCGGGTCTATTTCCTATGATACCTATATATTTTTTTGGTGGATGCTCTAATTTTTTTTTGAGGAAATTTAGAATTTATTTAGAAGAATAAACAAAGTGATAAAAAATCATTATTATTATTGTTCATATAAAACGTCAAATTTTATGTTCAATTAAGAATTCGGAATTTTTTTAGAAGATTAATTATTTAGCAATCCAAAAACCGAACCGTAAATTTCAATTCGGTTTTCGACTACGATAACAGACAAACCAAATTTTCGGTTAAGAAAATATCCAAGAAATAATCGCCAACTGACGAAATGTTAAAACAAGGAACCAAACTATAACTCTTCTCAAGAAATAATTCGTATCTTTGTGAAGAAATAAAAAATAACAATTATCATTACTGTTTAACAAGACTAACAAGGGATACATTTCTGATATCACAACATGACCAAGACAACCTATCTTCACCCACCACACACCACCCCAAGTGGGCACAAAGTGACCCAAAAGATAAAAATGAATATTAGGCCTAGAAAAGCCCAAACCTGCTGGCAATCAAGTCCCAAAAACATGTCTGTGCACAGGCTGGGTATCTAAAGTGTCAAGAACTCCTATCCATGGTTTGTCAATGACCAGTAGCGAATTTTTCGAAAGATGTTCCACGTATAAAACAGGATCCCTGAAAGCACAAAACTCAAAGTTTTTTCGCCCACCGTTTTTGGTTTCTAGTTCGTGCAGTTTACGTTTCAGTACCCCATTGCTGTGTAACTTTCTCGTCAGTCCCTGTTCGTTGGCCACGTCAGCATAGTCTTCTTTATCAACGGGCATCCCGAAATCGATCAAGCACATTGCCCTGCAGCATTAAAATGGTTATGGTAATGGAATTTTTTTCAAGGTAATATCTGGGGAAATAGTAGGTGGTTAAATATTCAATACATTTACAAAAGGATCACACCATTAAAGTCAAGTATCCTCCACATTTACTCTGAAGGAAATTTTAATACCAAAACTTTGTACTTTATCTTCACCATAGAAGAATAAATCATAACAAAAAATTTGTGGACCAGCATACATTCATTCTAGCAAACTAGATGGGTTATCAAAGCCTATTACTCATTAAAGTAAATCCAATACAGTTCATAGGATCATAAAATGCTCCAGAAAATAAATAAAATATCCAAAGCAAAAAATATCAAGACTGTTTAACAAAGAATATCATAAAAAAAAAAAATATATTATCGTAACTGATGTTGGGAAGGTCGTATACACAACGAAGCTGGACGTGGAAGAAGCATTAAAAAACTCTCGTGTAGCCTGGTGGCCTCACTAGAAAGATAAACTAAACCCAGTAAACTCTTAATTCTTGTCATTTACCATTCAAAAAAGCTAAACGTGATTAACATATAATATAATAGCTTCTAACAAAGTAGTGCAACAAAAGGGCTTGATAAAAGGGTTATAAATTTACCTGGGACTATAGACTATGACAGAAGAAGAATTAGATGATGGTTGGAAGGAAAGACCAATAACTTCTCCAGGGAACTCTTGATATGTTTTAGGCAGAGAAAAAGTGTGTTTCATGGACCACTCTCCCAACTGCTTAGCTTCCACATCTAATGCATACACCTGATTTGACGAGGTGGAGATTATGAGAACGTTGCTGTTTTGTGGACTGAAACCACCAGCAGTTACAGAGGCTCCATCCAATCTCGATATAAACCAGTGTTGTCTGCAATGAAAACAGTTAAGTTACATCAAGGAAATCATCAACATATTCACAGAAAAAAATAGAATATAAAAATGGGATTGCACTGTTTCTTCATACAGCCGATCATCAAGCATAAAAGATAGCACTGCATTTTTGTAAAAGTTCCAGTTTAACGAACTAGTTTTACCCAAAAATGTAAAGCGCGCATGTCCCACAAAAGCAATTATGAACAGTATTATGAACAGTATGAACCTTCCACAAAGCAAAATTTTTACAGACATGTATTAATATTATTAACTTGACGTTTAGAGTTCAAAAAATTGCCTACCAAGATGCAAATATTGTTAGTAAAAATAATAATAAAATTGATAGCTCGTAAAAGCAGATACAACTTGATCCATACGAGGCTAATTTACACGGTTCAACGAGAAACAAGAGCACCATACCTTAGTGTCTCAAGATTGAAAATATACA
This sequence comes from Striga hermonthica, assembly GCA_902706635.1. Taxonomy (NCBI): domain Eukaryota; kingdom Viridiplantae; phylum Streptophyta; class Magnoliopsida; order Lamiales; family Orobanchaceae; genus Striga; species Striga hermonthica. Next base: position 12,726,221 of record CACSLK010003174.1, read on the forward strand.
CATCTCCAAAACAGTTGATGGCAGCAAACCACTGGCCATCAGCACTTGTGAACATCTTTGTGATGGGAGGTTCACCGGGCGGCAGGGTCTGATCATCGTCTTTGCGGCAAGGAGTGAAAGCATGCACTAATTCCGTACTTCCCACATCTACCATCTTCATCATGATTATAAATTTAAAGAATATTAATCCAATACTAAGCGACTAAATAATGGGAGTCCCAAGTAAACATCAAATGGAACTTCAGAATGACAATTTAATCGTTTAATCACATCTCATTCACCATTTACCCAAGATTGATTCTTCTACTACAAATATTGTCAATAACAAGTATGGAAAGAATAAGCACACATGCAGAAGCATCCATGTCTAACAGATAGCAAATAAGTAATATTACAATTGATAAGGTTGTATGAAAGGACAATGTGAAACACAGCAACTCAATAAAATGTGATGAGGACATCTTTTTCAGGGCAATTTCTATGAACGATGCTTCAGATAAAAATTTAACATGAGCATACATAACACAGCCTCAATAATAACGTCTTTCGTGTGGAAGTCCTGGGAAGTTAAAGTTCTGGCAGATATATAAATGTATAATTCCATTCAGCAATAGCAATTAAAGAAAGGGCTCCATGAGCCAAATTTCCTTTCAGCATAAAGTGCCTCATTTTAACTACAAGCTTCAATTGATTAAATAACATCATTCTCATATTATGATCTTTTCATAAGGGTTGGCAGTTTGTCATTTCCCAAAAAAGCAAATACTATTCAATAGACTAGAAGGTCGCCAATTAATACGAACAAACAAAAAGCATGCCTAAAGTTATGCAAACAAAGGATGGGTAGTACATACATATATCCTCCTGTCATGCCCAGCTAATAGTAATCGTGAAGAATCAGAAGTGAAAACCATGTAGTGAGCAAATGGCAATTCCTTAGGCAGCGGCCTTTTATTTACAGTCCACGAACCCTTGCCTGATTTATTTCTCCTCAATTCAAATAAACTGGGTTTTACATGGTCTGAATAGGCAAATGAAGTGCCTGACGAAGAAATAGCACTGCAAATGATCTTCTGAGAAACCTTACATTTAACTCGAGCTATTAAATCTGTGCTTGCAAGCCCACCAGGTGTTCCAAGACCAAAATTGGATGCACTATGGCCTTTTAAACGCACATAACAGATGTCTAATGAGTGGGCAGCCTGGATCAAAAGCAATGGAGTCGGATTGAGAACTGTTTTAGGCACAAGTTGCATTGGCATTCTCTGTGGTGCAGGGCATATATCATGTGGCGAAAACTTGGTGAACTCTTTTACAGAATAGGCATAAAGTTTAGTGTCATCACCGGCTGAGATAAGCATGGGTACACTCAAATGGGCCCACTTATGGTAACTGAATTCAAGGGGCTTCTGGCGACCTCGTGCCCTCTTCACCTTTTCATTGGGTGGCAGATCTGATTACAAAATGAGAACAGGTGAAATGGATTTAAGACACCAAACTGGTAAAGAAAATAAGAGGAAAAAAGGAAATGAAAAGGCATGCAGACCAAAATCTAATGATGAAAGCATCAAACGTTAAACAGAGTGCATGAACCTACCTTCATGGCAGATGGGGGTAGCCACAGTCAATGCCCTCACATCATGTGTATGAGCTCTCACATAACCAACATATATCCATTTCTTAATAGCGTCTGGAGTCAACTTTCTGTCACCGGAGGCAACAATCTCACTAGAAAGTTTATACAGTACAACCTACCAAAAAATCAGGTTCTCATCATATAACTTACCATAGTACAGAAGAAAAAGCAAAAATCATTTGAAAAATTGTTTCGTAATTATACCCCTATTGTCCTCTATATTAGAATTTCCAAATAAAACCTATTTTTTGCATAGGATAACAAAGCATGAATGTACCTGACCATCAGATCCAGCAGAAAAAACTCTATTGTGGTTGGGGGCTGCTGTCAATGCATTAACATCGCCCTTGTGATAAGAATGTGCCTGCAAAAGGGTTCCAAACTTACCATCCCAGAACTGCACACTACCAGAACTGTCCCCACTAACAATGGTTCCACATCTGAAACCAAAAAGAAATAAGAAGAAGCAAATAAAAGCCTAAAGCACTCACATGTAAAAACTAAGATTTGAACAGAACATGGTACCTCAATGCAAGTAAAGACCATATACATAAATCCCTTCCACTGCCCAGCCCTCCAAGCCCAACAGTTATTCTGTAGACCTCATGAAAAGACTTTACATCCCAACATCTAACGAACCTATAATTTTATATTCCAAAAAGAAAAGAAAGAAACATCAAGGACTTTCAAAAGGGAAAAAAAAACCCAAAATGTCTCAACAGCACCATTCGCAAGTTAAGCATACCCGTCACTACTCCCTGAATAAATCCTACTCGAATCAGGACTCCAGGTTACACTTAGTGTACGTCCTGCAAACAGTAAACAATGGGAGGCCATATTATAAACCTCAACATCAAGGATTCCGTAAAAGGTTTCTCAAGATTTCAGAGCAGAAATCTCACCGGTGACCCTTGGCAATGTTCTATTGTAAGTAAGCTTTTCTTCATCTGACACACCATAGATCCGCACACAGCCATCATCACAAGCCAGTGCCAGACGGGTACTCTTTTCATCATCTTGGATTTGAATTTCATGTAGCGCTGTATTGTCATCTTCATCTTCACTTTCACTGCCCTCCACTTCATCAACATCACTAGTGGTTTCAGGACTGGCTTGACCATTCTCATGAGGTTTCATTTCTTCCCTACTACTGAGCAGCAAATCATTACATGGCTCTGCAGCAATCTGCCAAATCGAGACGCCAATGGAATCTAGAACTTTCTGCAGTAAAGAATGTAACAAAAAGTAAACCCATGAAAAACTTAATTGAGTCCTTTAATAGACATAATTTTAGAATGAGATTTCTTCATAAGATTTCTATCCAATGTTATCAATGGCAGAAGGATAAAAATCTCAGCATGGCTGCCTGTGGCGCCACCATAAACACCATCTTTCTAATGGTGGTTAGGCAAATTCCACCAAGCCATACAGGCATGGCATGGCGGAAATTTGATAACATTGTTTGTCTCTGAAGATATAAATGCCTACGGTACATCAATAACAGAAATATTTAATACTTGAAGAGTTTTCAAAACCAAAGTAAACTGACTTTGGAAGATCACAGTGTACACGCCAATTTCATAGTCTTCTTCACGAAACATGAAGCAACAGCTGATGGCATCATTTACATACAAGCATTTCAATTTCAAGTACGTATTTTTGTCCCAATGTCAATTTTGCCTCATATGGATCAAATATTCAGAACTTACAGAAGTTCTAGTTTCACTAGCTGAATTCTATATATAAGCATTATGCAGTACTGCCTTTAGAATATAAAACCATATACTGAAAATAGTTGGATTTCTTGATGTGAGTGTTTACCTTTTGCCTCAAATCAAACAAATCCCACTCTGAAACTGACCCATCGATGCTTGAAGACAACAGTCGGCCCAATGGCCCACCTCTCGGCCCCGACCAACACCACACCAACGACGACACTCTCGAATTAGGGTCCCCGTGTATCGTCTACACATGAACCCCCAAACACAAATTATCAAATTAAAAAAAATAAAAATAAAAAAAAAAAAACTTTTCTGTTAAAACAAAAATGGAAAACGGGTTTTCAACGTTAAATTGGAAAATATAGAAAACAAGAGAGTGGTGTGGCGTACAAGCTGACAGTGCCAGCCGACGGAGCCGGGAGAAACGAGCCAAATCTCAAGCGAGCCATCTGCGCGGGCAGCGGCGACCTGAGAGCCGTCGGCGCTAGTGGCTAGGGCCACGACGGCTGAGGGCTTCCACTCGACAGAGCTGATTCTATGAACCTTAATCATTTCCCCAAATTGAATTCTTTCGAAATTTTAGGGGTTCCGATGAGGAGAGAAGCCTGCATCAGAGAGAAGACAGAAAAGTGGGCGAAAGAGAAAAATTGGCTGCAGTAGGTTTTCGAGGGTTTAAGCGCGCAAGAGTTTGGCCCAGTTCTGCCGGGCCGGGTACACGTGTTGTTGTAGCAACATGTGGACCGAATTAGTAATTCTGTGTCACGGGTAATAGATATTAATTAATATTTATTAATTAAAAAATCACATTAAATATTATTAATTATAAAAAACATAGTAATAATGTGCCTATAATAATTTATTGAAAATATTATATAAAATTTAAATGGTGCAAAATTACATAAAAATGTCTATTTAAAATTAGTATACAATCTACGCGTTGCACATAACTGATAACAAGTTACATTATATTCGTTTCAAAATATGTGTCATTGTCAAAATTTTTATTCAGAAATTCGATTTGACTATAACGTTATTCCGTAAAATAATTAGTTTGGTTGAATTTTATCATATATTTAAAAAGCTATGTGAATAGTAAGTATAAATATAAATTTTATATTATTTCATTAATCTATATAAGTTTACTTTTGTATAAAGTATCCAAATCAAAATATTTAAGTAGTTGAGTAAAAACAATCAGCCATAAGGTTTTTTATGCCACAAGAATCGACACTTCTTATTATGCAAAAAAAAAAAAAATGAACAGTGCATTTCACACAAAAATTATTTGAATTGTCGTAACAAAAAAATGAATTAATCGAGACCCATTAATTACATTAAAAAAAATGACCAGAGCTTTTTCTATAAAAGAAACATCAATACACGCATATTATATCAAAATATTCGTTCATATTATTTTGTCGGAGTTACGTTAATTTATTATGTTAATTTCATACAAAAAATGGAAACTCACGCCTAAAATCAATATAGTGGCCTGCTCATTATAGAAAACAGTACATCGTATATTGATTAACTATGGAAATAACCATCAATACCAAAAATATATTCCTCCACTTTATACCATATATTAATTCACATAATTTGAGTAATTAAAGTATCTTAAAATATGGTTTAGTTACTTCCTTAGATAATGAGTCTCAATTTCCATAAACGATCATTTGATATATACCATAAATTGTTAAATAAATTTCTCAAAATAGTAAATAGAATTTTTTGGAGGGAAATAGCTACTATTTAAAAAATTATCAAACCTTTATATATATAGATGTCAACGGACACCACTAGAACTAACAAAATAAATAAATAGCTGGACTAAGCAAAATAAAACACAACAAAAGGTACAAAAAAAAAAAAAAAAATGACGCACACTTAAATAGACTAATACCTCCCCTACACCTAGCAAACAGACCACACAACTAGCCAAATCCCCAACACATAAAACCAACGGAAATCTGAACCTCATATACAAAAACCCAACACAAAATACCATTGAACATATTTTCTTCCAATGTTTTAGAGCAAGTTTTATGTGGAATATTGGGCCAGATCAATGGGATGAAATCTGTAATTCTGATTGCTCTTTCAATTCTTGTGGTGGCAAGTGTGTTTAATTGAACATTCCGAAGTTGTTGAAGCAAGGATCCAACTACCTGCGCAATTGCTCTGGAAATAAATAAACTTGTGGCTATTTGAAAATTCAAATCTTCCAGTTCATATGGTGGTAAAAGCAGCACTGAAGAAGTAGTCTAGTTTTGTGCTCAGAAGTCCTAACTTTTCAAGTTTTAGTTTAGTATGTTGTCTTTTCTAGTTGTTATTTATTTTTATTTTTTTTTTTGAATTTTTTATGTCGCTTTTAGGAGGAGGTCCTAGCTAGGCGGTTGTAGCAGTTATTAAGTTCTTCTTCTTTTAGTCTTTGTCTGTGTGTTGGTGGATAGACAAAGGGATCATATTTATGCCTTAATTACGAGTTTGTATCTCTAGGCAGCTTTTATGCGTGCCCTTCTAAGTTGTTAATTTTAATGGTAGTTCAGTTTTGCTCTATATTCGAGCTTTATTCCGTTTGAGTTTTTATGGGCATAATTGTTTATAAAATAGAATCCAATTTAACTAGTTTTATACTGATAAAGTGAACTAATAAAACTAGTTTTTAACTAGATAAAGTTGTCTGCTCCATGTGCCACACCCTCCTCATTTCACATGTCCTGCATGTTGCATTTGTTATTTATAGGATTAAAAAAAAACCAGCCGGGTAGTCTGTCTTGTCGGCCACACACTGCAAAAGCTGATTACATTTTAAAAAAACAAATTAAAAAATATTTTTACTTCTCATGCAGTGATACAAAAAAGTACCATTCCCATGCAGTATTTCCTTGTATTTATTTTATTTTTTCACGATTCCACCAGATTTCTTTATGGAAAAACAGTGCATGGTTATTTTTAATTTGTCATTGGTGGTTGGTTTGGAACATTCCAACGTCTGGGTCACAAAAATAAGAATTGGATACAAATGATTTTCGAATTTCACCATAGAAAATTCATTACAGACACATTGTGATGGAGGTACAAAAACACTGACATAAAAAAACGCGGGACCACAACAACGAAGGAAACAACAATTCAAGATCTAATATATTTTAGAACAGCTATAAGACATAAAATTCCGAAAATAACCCATAATAATAAAAAACAAATTGGACAAACGATTAGAAATGTTGTGAGACAAGTAGATGAGGGTGTGTTCGTCATGGAGTTTGTCGTTGTCGTCGTCGCGTCTCCAAAATGTGAAATATGGTCACTTTGTCTGCTACTTTATTCACCATCTCGTGTAATGCCGTGAGTGTTGAAACTCTCTTGTGAATAACCTTCTCGGTTTAAATCAGTTGCCCATATGAAACTTCTATGGTGTTGTTGGGCGACCGGACATCGAAAAAAATACTTACCATAATTCTTTTCAGTACGTGCCATGAAACGCTTCATAGTACCGCGGCCACAATAACACATTGGCGGTTGTGGAAACATCTTCTATATATATATATATATATATATATATATATATATATATATGCATGTACGTATGTATATATATATATTTTACGGATGGACTGATTTCAATGAGCTCTATTTATAGGATGAGAAGTAATAAAAATAGTGGAAGTAGGGAAAATTGCACTCTTGATCAACTTAGCTGTAAAAGAAAATTGCAGGAGAATCCGCCCTATCTCGTCCTTGCGTTTGTTTGAATTTCCTGGCAAATTTGCTTTAATATTTTGTCCACTTGTACTTTTGTGTTACATTCACGCATGCATGTGACTAGTAGGGATGTGATATTTTTAACTCCAATAAGTCCAACAAAAGAAATTGATATTAGAAGATTTGTTCGTAAAATTTTTATAGCAATAACATAATTTTAATTAAAGGAGGTATTGAAGACATGTCCCGATTATTGTTTTTTTTTTAAAACAATGTGGGTGTTGTATGTATTAATTGTTACCAGCATGAAAAATATCACGTACTTTTTTTCATGTATAGGCAACGGAAATTTCAAACCAAATATGGAAGAGTGATAAGACGACATTTTTTGTGTACTGTAACTTCAACAAAAGGGACTCCATATGCAGATTTTTTTGGATCTCTTTACATAAGCATGATTTAGAAGGCATTGTTAACAAAAACGAGGACGATATGATCTATCACATTTGGGCAAGCCGAGAGTTTACTTAAAAATAAAATACGAAACAGTACATCAAATGAATATCTCAGTCCTTCGCACCTCTTTATTTTGATAACCAAAATAAACATTTAACCGCAACCAATTCTAACGTTCAGGCCTTCTTCGCGCCACCATCCGACTAGCTTCCACCATGTAATCCGCATATAATTGGTCCATCGTCAGGAGACTTGGGTGCCGCTTGGAGATTTCTTCATCCAGGGTAATCTTGAAGGATATTTATTTCAAATGTCGTCTCTAAAACATCCCACAATGCCTCACGAGAATGAACATAATGCTCTGTTAATGGCCAGTGCTGGAACACGCGAATTATAGCATGGGTGCTAAAAAGATTTGAGATTAAGAAATACGTTCATGTTACATAGAACAAGTATATAAATACAAAAAAAAAAAACATCTTACATGCTTCGCCGTTTCCCATTGGTAGTCATCAAGATAGATCTTGTTCAAGTTGTGTCGTAAACAACACCGTCTTGTTGTAACAAATACCGAAATATATGGTACCTATCCTTCAATACCTTGAATGTGACATAGCATTCCATGAAAGTGAGATTGAGAGAAATTTCTGCGAGGCACGTCTGGTACAAAAGGTTGAATGCTTGCTCGATATGTAACTCGCGCAACATGGCTTTCGATCGAATAAAACTTTGTAGTACTCTTCGTTACGCGCATTCCATTTGTTTGAAAAACCTTCGTGAATAAAATAGAAGTGTTCACCCTTTGAGTTTATCTGTGGAAAATTCATGATTTGTAGTATGACTTAAATGGAGTAATTGTAGTGATTGTTGCCCACAAACCATGAGTGTATTTATATAAGTGGAGAACGTGTCCGATTGGTATGGTTGGGCAAATTACACGTGTGCCAATTTATTTTTGGGGCCATGTGTTTTTAACATAATTTTTGTTATATTAATATCAATTATGAACATAGCTTCATTTTCCCAAATTTTTTTTTTAAAAAAAAGCCTATTTACAATTGTACTACACAATTGTAATGCAGATGAATATTAATATAAATTAAAACAAAATAGGAGACCATTCATAACTTTGATCAACGGATAAAAAATATCAATAGAGAATAGACACCATCACATAGGTTTGGTACACCACAAAATACGAATCACCCACAACACAAAATGAGGTACACCAACCTAACCTCCAAACATAAATTACATCTAAGCAACCTCGAAACGAACACAAACATAAAGAATAAATGTGAAGCACCATATAAACCCTTCAACCATTTCAGTGTCATCAACAAACTCCAGAGCATCCCAATTTTGCATCAACACTTTTCCATGTCCTTAAACAATTTGTAATTCATATGTACTCTCGTCAAAGTCCAAAATTACTCTACTTAAGTCGGTAGGCACGTTTTGAACATAAAATCGCCAAAAACTAACTGGAATAGGTTGCAATATCGGGTACTTTTAATTACGTATGCGCTTGAAATGAATAAAAAAACATAAATTGAATGGAGATTATATATAATACACAATTACCAAGCGGGCACGTTCCACATAGGTTTTTGTTATCTGCAGTGTATAACGGTGTCGAAGCTCCCGTTCAATTTGATTATCTGTGAGGACTGTGACGACGAAATCTATTAACAATGTGCGGTCGAATCACAGACAATTGTCGGTCATAATGTCCTCTGCACGCACAAATTCTAGCCATCCTTCATCAACAACCAACCAAAAAATATTACCTCTCATTGTGACGTTATACCTTCGACCCTCTCTGGTGGTAAGGGTGCACTGGACAGGTATAAGGTGGCTATATTGATGGTTCAGAGCATCCGAAAGCTTCTGTGTTGCACGTAAAAGACAACAAATTTCACGATTTATGTGACATTAGCCAAAATTTGTCCACAAAATTGGACATGAACACGATGATTGTTATTATATGGAAATGTATCAATGTTAATGTACTTGAAAAACCTTTCAAAGTGCTCGCACATGTTGTCTTACGTGTTATCTACAAGTATATTGTGAAATGGTTAAAAAAAGAAGTTCAAGTTCGAACAGAGCAATGTCAAACATAGGAAAATCATACGAAGTTGGACACAAAAGGCAACGACAAAGGACTACACACATACGATATGGGTCGGGCCAAATCTATGACAAAAAATAGGGACACTGATGTATGACAAAAAATAAGGACACCGGTATACAATTCCAACAACAAGAATAATAAATGGCATAAACGTGGACACCCTAATTAGCGACGACAATAACGTACAAAAAATCTAAAAAAATATAATACCGAGAACACAACAATTAAAAGCATATGAGTGTGAATTGCCCGAGCTTACCTCTCATGACAATGAATCCGTCTTCTTCTTCGGTTTCACAACAGTTGTACGGAGGGCGGACCAGCGGAGTGGAGATGTTCTGAGGAAGGAGAAAAAAATTTGTGTTGAATAGGATATGTGTTGGCCACCCCGAGATTGTTCTTCTCAACAAAATTTGTTTCCTTCAATTTTCCACCCGGTGGGTCAAACCTCGATTCCACCGCCTTCTTTTGTTGCACCTTTTCTTTTCTTGGTTTTATGGCAATTGTACTTTGTTTGCTCCGAAAATCCAAAAAAAAAGAGAAAAAAAAAACAAATTGTTGTAATTAGTGGCATAAATTTGTTGTAGTACTACTATTCATTGTACTTTGTGCCTTTTTTTATAATTTTCTACCAAATGTTCATTATTATTTTGTAATAAAGATGGCTGCTTCTTTCGGTTACCCAAATCTTTTTTTGTAACAATTTTTGTAACTCTTTGGACGTAATGAAAAAAACATATATCCCAAACACCCAATTCCAAGTCCTCGGAGAATCACAATTCACAAGCCATCTTTCTCGTCTTCCCGCAGCGGCCAAAATCGACAGTTGTACGTGAATGTGAGGTACTTCTGTGTGTCTATTTTTTTTAGAACATAAGTCATGGATGATAATATGTGGATCAAACTTAAATTCATATCAGCGTTGAGGTAGTTCCATGTATATATATATATATATTTTTTTTTTTT
>CACSLK010003174.1:12760145-12773153 GCA_902706635.1 Striga hermonthica
AAGTCGAGAGCTTCAGGCAGTTTAGCGGGCTTCCCTCCGATTGGGAGTTGATTACTTCGGGTCCTGACAGCGACTTCGCCTGTCCCCCCGAGGGTTGCCATACTTTCTTTATTGACCAAGTCATTTTGGCCTACGCTTCCCTATTCAAGCCGAGCTTTTGGAGATAAGCGACTTGTATAAAATTCCAATAAATCAGTTTTCTCCAAATGCTCTTTGTATCATGATAGCTTTTATCGTTGTTTCTCGTATAGTTCTCCATTTTTTTCAGCCGAATTCTTTCATTATTGCTATAGTTACCGTCTCCAAAAGGGAGCTCATTGCTTGATCCGCCGCTCCGGCGTTACCTTTTTTGACGACCTCTCCTCAAATATCTCAGAGTGGAAGTCGAAATTTATTTTCATTCGGCCTCCCATCGGTGCTTATCCTTATGCAAATAATTGGATAAGTACCAAGGTTAAACAGAATAAGCGGTCTCAATCCGAGAACTTCGAAAGACTTCTAGAGGAGTTGAATAAGTTTACTTATAGCGCTCGTCGTATAATAAAAGATCGCGAGCTAGTCAATCATGTGCGAATCGTTCTATACGATGATATTTCTTGACTCGATGATCCCCGTAAGCTGTCTGATATTTCTCATAATGTTGAGTTCGACTTCTACTTCAGCTTTGTTTGATTATTTTGTTTCCATTTCAGTCCAAGCGCTCAAACGCTTCGAAGTGAAAAAGAAAAAGTCGACTGGTCCATCGGCCGACGGGTCTGCTCCTCCTCCACCGGGCAGATCAAGATCGAAGTCGGCTTCAGTGGTCCAGCGATCCAAAACTTCAGGGCCCAGTAATCGTAAGAGGCCTCAAGATGAAAGGACCCATTCTCTCCTTCCCGACGGCCTTAAGCGCCGCAAGGTCGACAAGGGCAAGGAGAAAGTTGTCGAAAGCAGCGCTGCCTCTGCCGTCACATATAAGGACGTGCTAGTCAAGATGCCGTCTTGGCTCTGGAATCACCCAGAACCGCATAAGGTGGTCCGATACCTACATTCTCTGCTCCCCGAGGCCGATAAGGACCGTGTCAAAGGGAACGATTATGAGCGTTCCTGCTACGTTACCCAGTGCCTTGCTCGGGTACGTCCCTCTTGGGTTTAGTTTTTATGCTCATATATGCTTGTATCGTTTCCTTATTCTCATCTTCTTCCCCTTTTTTTTGTGTAGTTCCTAGCAGCCGTCCTTCCTGGCCTCTAGGTGGGTACCAAGGCCCCAACCTTTTCTACTAAGGCCCTCGAGGACAAATGCGAGGCGCAGCTTAGGGAAATCGCCAAGCTGAAGGCGGACTTGGAGGGGTCCAAGGCCTTAGTCGACAAGCTGAAGGCCGACAAGGCCGTGGCCCAACACGACAACGAGAAGCTCCTGGCCGATCTTAAAAAGGCCCGGGAGGAGGTCGTCTATGAGAGGGATATCGGCACTGTGCAAGGTCGCAAGTCGTTTCTCACGACACCGATGGGTGCTCTCTTCCTCAAAACCTATCGCGAGGAGGTTGTCAAGGCCTTCTGCACTTCGCCCGAGTTTCTCAACAGACTCTGTCCCGCCGCCGTCCAATATTTCGACCATACTTTCGATGCCTGGGAGGTGGTAGTGGCGGGATCTGAATTTGCGGGAAGGCTCGACCGCGAAGCGATGAGGATGACGCTTCCCGACCCTGAAGGTTATGAGGGTGATCCCTCCCTCCCGGGCGATTACCAGTGGTGGATTGGCCTGGAAGCTAAGGCTATTCAAGCTGCCAAGCTTTTCTCCCAGCTCGAGGCTCCCTCCACTTCTCTGATCCGGCCGAGCGGGTCGAATTTTGAGGGTCAAATAATGAACACTATTGATGAGGGCGACGGAGATGCCGACTCTTAAAATTGTGTCCCCAGGCCTGTTGCCTTTTGTAATTTTTCTTTTCTGTAATTCGTTTTTACTCATTTGTTTCCGTCTCGACCTAATTCTTAAGTTGTAAAGGTCGAGATGATTTTAGTAATGAAGCTATCTTAAATATTATCTTTCGTCTTCTTTTGTTTTAGTTGTCCTGTACTCGCGACTTTATAATTTAAATTGGTTTAATCATGAATTCATCGAGGCTTCGCAGTCGTAAATTTATCGACATCTTATGTGTTGACTCTTTTTAGTTGAAATGACAATTTGTAATTATTTGAGTCGACTTTGTAGTCGTAGGCTTCGTAGTTCTTCCGAGATTTCGCTCGAGGCATACAACTTTGAAGTTGTCTTAAATCGACTTTGTAGTCGTAGGCTTCGTAGCCTTGCCGAGATTTCACTCGAGGCATACAACTTTGAAGTTGTTCTGAATCGACTTTGTAGTCGTAGGCTTCGTAGCCTTGCCGAGATTTCGCTCGAGGCATACAACTTTGAAGTTGTTTTAAATCGACTTTGTAGTCGTCTTCCCAACCTGTTGTATTTATTATATTTTTTTTAAAAAGCTTTAAGTATGCGAATAATCGTGGTAAAATGTAAAAAGGCAATCTAATCATCAAACACAACATTCATTTCATTACTGAATTTGATTCGAACGTTTCTCAGTACAAAAAGAGGCTTGAGACTCAGCCTTTAGGAGTAAAAGCGTTTAAGATGGATCACATGCCAAGATCGACGCAATTGGCGACCTTCCCCATCCTCTAACTCGTATGCCCCTCTCTCGAGAACTTTTGTGACTGTGTAAGGCCCTTCCCAGTTGGCCTCTAGCTTCCCGACATGTTTGAGTGCGTCTGCACGCTTGAGGACGAGATCCCCCACTTGGAATCGTCTGGTTTGGACTTTCTTGTCGAATGCAGCGCGCATCTTTTGTTTGTACTCAACTGTTCGCAGCCATGACTCTTCTCGTCCTTCTTCAATCAAATCGAGGGCTTCTTTGGCCAGTTTCTCGTTCTTTTCCTGTTCAAAAAATGTCGACCTGTGCGAACTTAGTGAGATTTCTACTGGCAGGAGGGCATCCATTCCATACACCATACTGAATGGTGATTGGCCTGTCGAGCTTCTTGGTGTAGTCCGATATGCCCACAAAACAGTGGCTAGCTCATCGATCCAGGCTCCCGATGCCTTCTCTAATCTCTTCTTTAGCCCCTGCAGGATGGTTCTATTTGTAACCTCGACTTGCCCGTTGGCTTGGGGGTGAGCGACTGAAGCAAACCTCTGCTTGATTTCCATTTCAAGGCACCATGCTTGGATCCGCTTGCCCTGAAACTGAGTTCCATTATCTGAAATTAATATCTTCGGGATCCCGAATCGACAGCAGATGTTGTTAAATAGGAAATGGATCATTCTTTCCTCAGTAATTTTCGCCAGCGGTTCTGCTTCGACCCATTTGCTGAAGTAGTCGACTGCGACTACCAGGAATTTTCTTTGCCCGGTCCCCATTGGCAAAGGTCCCACCAAGTCAATTCCCCATTGAGAAAAGGGGATCGGGCAGCTGATTGTCGTCATAGTTTCAGCGGGGATATGAGGGATCGGGCCGTGACGCTGGCATCTTTCGCACTCTTGTACTAACTGTTCGGCCATTCTCCTGATTTTTGGCCAATAATAGCCGGCGCGCAGTACCTTTCCAGCTAAAGCCTGAGATCCGATGTGAGCCCCGCAGCATCCTTCATGAATTTCGCGCAAGACATAATTTCTCTCGTCTTCCGAAATGCATCTTAAATGGGGTCTGATATATGACCTCTTGTATAACACTCCCTCGATTTCGAAATACTTAGTTAGGTATCTAGCGGCCCTTTCGGCTTCCTGCTTATCCCCGGTAGGTATTTTTCTTTGCAAAAGTTCTCGAATCGACATTCTCCAATCTTCTTTCTCTTCGACTTCCATAGCTTCGCCCAACACGCTTCCCTCTAGATGCATGGTGGTGATAGAGTTTCCCATCTTCCCATCATTCGAGCTCGCGATTCTTGCGAGCCAATCTGCGCGTTTATTTTCGTCCCGAGGGATTTGTGTTAGTTCAAATTTCTCCAGACCCTGCACAAGACTTTGGATTTCTTCGACATATTTCATCATTCGTTCTTCTTTGATCTCACAACTTCCCAACACTTGTCCAACAACTAGTTGTGAGTCGGAATGTGCCACAATTTCTGACGCTCCTCCACCAATTGCGAGTTGAATTCCTTTGATTAACGCCTCGTATTCTGCTTCGTTATTTGAGGCCTTAAATCCCATTCTAATAGCAAAGTCCAGTTGCTCGCCTTCGGGTGATACGAGGACGATTCCCAGTCCGGACCCTTTGGCCGCTGAGGACCCATCGACGTGCATGATCCATTTCTTCTCTTCCCCCTTGGTACCTTCTTGGATGAAATCTGCCAGGGCTTGTGCTTTTATTGCTCGCCTCGGCTCGTACTCAAGGGAATATTCGCTCAGCTCGACTGCCCATTTAACGAGTTGGCTTGATACCGTAGGTCGGCCCAATGTTTCCCCCAGCTGGAAGTTCGTCCTGACTACTACCACATGATTCAAAAAATATGGCCTTAGTTTTCTAGCCGTTATCACCAGCGTTAAAGCGGCTTTCTCGATCTCAGAGTACCTTGTCTCTGCGCCCTGAAGAACTCGACTGGTGTAGTAAATTGGCTGTTGAACACCTCCTTCTTCTCGCAATAATACTGAACTTAGGGACACCGAACCCACAGATATATAAAGCACCAGCTCGTCGCCGGGCTCTGGCTTTGTCAGCAGAGGCAACTCGCCCAGGAATTCCTTCAACTTTTCGAAGGCTATTTGTGCTTCGTCACTCCATGAGAAAGTCGACCTCTTTTTGAGTAATCTGAAGAACGGGGAGCTTTTTTCTGCGGCTCGAGCAATGAACCTGCTCAGCCCTGCAATTCGTCCCGTCAGAACCTGTACATCTCTTATATTTCTTGGTGGAGCCATGTCGAGTATGGCTTTCACCTTCTCCCGATTTACTTCGATTCCTCGCTCTGTGACAATATACCCCAAGAATCGTCTGGCTTTTACTCCAAAGGCACACTTGTTTGAGTTCAGCTTCATCCCGAACGCCCTAAGGGTTGTGAACGTTTCCCTCAAATCATCTGGGTGTGAGGCTGAAGCCTTACTCTTTACCAAGATATCGTCCACATATACCTCGATATTTCGCCCAATCTGAGATTTAAACATTCGATCCATCAACCGTTGGTAGGTTGCTTCAGCATTCTTGAGCCCAAAAGGCATGACGACATAACAGTACGTCCCTTTACTCGTCACGAAACTCACCTTACTCTGATCTTCCGGGCACAATGGAATCTGATGGTATCCCTGAGATGCATCCATGATGCTTAGTAATTCGCAACCAGCCGTAGAGTCGACGAGCTGATCAATTCGTGGTAAGGGATAATGATCTTTTGGGCAGGCCAAGTTCAAGTCACGGAAGTTGATGCACATGCGCCATTTGTTGCCTTTCTTACCATCACGGTGTTGGATATCCACTCAGGAAATTGGATCTCTTTGACGTGTCCTGCTCGCAACAACTTATCTACTTCGATCTCAATTTCTTTGTCGATTTCCTCACCATGGCGTTTGAGTCGTTGCTTTACTGGCTTTCTGAGGGGGTCGACGTTGAGCTTATGCTCCATAATAGCGGGGTCGCGTCAACTCCTCAGGGGTGAAGGCGAAGACATCCCTGAACTCCCTTAATAGTTTGGTGAGTTGGTTTCGCAGCTCGTCTTTTCAGATCTTTCCCGACCTTGGTGGTTTGTTCCTTCGTTTCTCCGATTTGTATCTCCATTAGCTCCCCGTGTGGTTCAAGATCACTGTTTCTTGGCCTTTTTTCGCTTATTGCCGGCTTCTTTCCCGCAACTTCTGTTCGTTGGTTTGTTTTTACAGCTATCTGGTAACAAGTTCTCGATAGCTTCTGGTCTCCTCGGGCCTCCCCTACTTGATTTCCGACGGGGAACTTCAGCTTCATGTGGTAGGTCGACACTACCGCCTGGAATGCGTTGAGCGCTGGCCTTCCTAGAATCACATTATAAGCCGAATCGACGTCAACTACAATGAATCGCACCATTTTTACTTTCTTCAAATCGCCTTCCCCGAGGACGACTGCGAGTGTGGTTTCTCCTAGGGGTGCGACTTCTGATCCATTAAACCCAAAAAGTGAGGTATGCAGAGGCACAAGCTCGATGTCGAGTTCCATTCGTTTAAGGCAGTTGTAAAAGATCACATTCACTGAGCTTCCCGTGTCGACAAAAATCCTCTGCACTTCATAACCTGATATTTGGGCAGTGATCATTAGGGCGTAACTGTGGGGTCTCTTGACCTCCCCCACATCTGCTGGCCCGAAATTCATCACTGGACTGTTTTCCTCAACTTGTTGCACTTCAATTTTTCCGTGGCGGCCTCGAGCGTATGCCTTTCTGGCCCGATTTGAGTCTCCATCAATCGGCCCTCCGAATATCATATGAATTATTACTCTTTTCTGAGGGAGCTCCTCCTTTTCGGGTGTTCTCGCCCTCTTGCGAGGGCTCTTGCTTCTCTCCCTTCGCCGACTGGTTCGATCTCGATCTTTATAAAGGAACTCCTTTAGATGGCCTGCTTTGATTAGCCTCTCGATCTCATTTTTCAGGTGCCGACATTCCTCGGTATTATGCCCATAATCCTTGTGGAATCGACAATACAGGTCACTTTTGGGTTTTGTCGGTCCGTCTTTTCTCGTTCGTGGCCACCTGACCACATTTTCGCGAATTTCTTTCTCCATTACCTCTAGTATCCTTGCGCTCGAGGCTATCAGAGGGGTATACTGAGTTGTCCTTCATCCCCTTGATCGCCCCTCCCTTTCCGACTTCGGGGATCCTTTCCTTTCTCCCGTCGTCGTTGGTTTCTTATCCTTCTTCTCGTCCCGAGACTCAATTTTTGCTTTAGCTGCCTGCAAAAAGTCAGCTTCAGCTTTCTCGACATTCATGTACTTGGCGCACCTTCCCAATACTTCATCGAACGTCCTCCCGGGTCGTTTCGCTAAGGAGTTCCTGCACAATCCCGAGAGTAACCCTCGAGTGAGTCCCACCGACTTGATTTTCTCAGTGGCTGAGGGGACGTCGACGCATGCTCGCGTGTATCTTGCCACATAATCCCTCAATGATTCTCCTTCTTTTGGTTGCATGCCTATCAGGGTAAGGTAAGACTTTTCTTGAGCTTTTACACTTGCGAATTGATTTAGGAAACTCGAACTAAATCCGTCGAAGTCCCTGACGGCTCCTGGGGGTAACTGATGAAACCAGTCTTGCGCAGGCCCCCGCAGAGTTGTCAGGAACGCTCGACATTGGACGGGATCATTGTAGCGGTGCAGTACTGCCATGTTTTCAAAACTCCTCAGATGACGAGAGGGGTCAGTTGACCCATCGTACCAGATGTTAAGTTCTCTAAACCCCTGAGGCAGGTCGGCGTCTAGGATATGCTGTGAAAAAGGGTGTCCCCTCGAGCTCCCTGTTTTTCTCCCCTCTACTCGAGCCTGCAAATCTCGCACCTGCGCTAACAATTGCTCCAGGGTGTCGTTTCTCGCCTGTGGATTGACAGTCCTGACAGAGGATTCCTCTTCATCTGCCCTCTTGTTCTGCCTGTCATGCGACTGCGCCTGTTGTTCGCGTTCTGGGGGTTGTTGTTCATTTTGGGGCTGCTCGACCCTAGCTTGTTCGATCCTAGGCTGCTCGACCCGAGTCTGTTTGATTTGGGCTGCTACAGCTTCGGCAATCATCCTCTGCATCTCACCTCTCGTCATCGTCAGTGTTTGTTCCTCGAGTTGGGGTGGTGGCCTTGTCTCCTGATCAAGTCGTTCAGGCTGCCTCCCCAGTCTCAATGATGTTTCGGTCGAGGCATGACCATCTGCTTCTCCGCTCGTGTCCTTCACGTGACTGGCCTCCCCTTGGGTGAGAACTGGGATCTTGACTCCAGGTGGGGTAATAGGCGTTTCTTCTCCCGCACGCCCTCCCGCCGGCGCGTGTATCCCGAACGGTGGAAATCCCAACACCTGGAGCGGTGGTCTGACGCTGGGGATCGGCGGAGGTCGCTTGTCGGTCCAGGTTGCCCTGAAATCGTCGTTCAAGTTTTTCTGCAATCCTTCCTTCTCAGCCATCGGAAACAGATCAAAACTAGGTGTAAAGCTCTTAATTCCTTCAAGAACTCCCCACAGACGGCGCCAAATGATGGGTCTATTCTCGGATCTGGGGTGAACCGGTGGAAAATTGCTCGGATCTGGAATGAACCGATAAGAACGAGCTCCGATCTGTCTTGATGGTCTCCAAATTTCTATCGAACCGCGAGAACACCTGCAAGAACTCAACGCCGGAGGGATTTCCGGCGTAGAGCCTCCGACGCTCAAGTCAGTATATGAAAAGAGTGGAAAGAGCTGCTCTGAGGAAGCAACAACAATGGAGGAGAGTGTGGAATGAATTGGAGTTAGGGTTTTGGAGTTACCTCAGCTCCTTTATATAGAAGTAGAACATTTACGTGAAGTCCCCAAAATGCCCTGGCCGACTTACTGGAAATGTCCAAAATACCCTGGTCGGTTCGTATTCTGTCCTCTTCCTAGTCAGCATCTAGATCCTTCCTTATCCCTTAATAGCTTACTTGTGATATACTGAAGTGTATAAGAGTCGTCGGGGATCCGAGAGCCCCGAGTCCACTTCAGTCGACTTGAGACAACCTTTCTTTCGATCCAATTGGGCAGTCCTCCACTCGCTAGTAGACCCTAATATACTCATTTATCTTTCCAGACGGAGTCGACTCGAGTCTAGTCGACAGGGTAGAAGTCGACTAAGAAAAGCATCCGGACCTTCGGTCAGGTGTATCATTATGAGGAGATATGTGAGAGGAGTCGACTTGGGGTAAGTCGACTCGATATCCGAACCGGGACATCGTAAGCCGTTATATGACGGTATGGCTATATCATCGGGCCTCCCGTAAAGGATGACGGAAGTATAATCCGTTTGCCTTGAGAAGCAGGATTAGTGTCACCGCGCTACACAACATCTGAAAGTCGGCTGTACAACTCAGTTCTCAAGTTTCCCTGATTAAAATAGATGTATTTAAGCTGAAATCCCTCCACCATTGTATAAGCGTCCACAACAAACTGCTGATACAATCTCTGAGCAGAAAGAATTGACGACAATTCGGCATACCGATCGTGCATCCAACATTTGAAGAACTCGTTCGGACTGATAAATTTCCTCGACCTCTTCATAATCGGTTTTAGTGGGGAGAATGAAATGTCTTCCCTGTAACCATCCTCGCTGTATGGAAAAAGAACAGGATAATGGAGAGCCAAGTAGAAAGCGTTCAACTCATTGATCCGCTGCAAACGTCCGCTCTGATTTTCTACTATAATATCTCTGCTCCCCGTAGCATCATCAAAATCGCCAACAACTAAGGCGACAACTTCCGAAGTCGAGGGTAAATTATAACGTCGACCATCCTTGTTCCTTCTACCGATAAGATGCATCTTAACTTCGATTTGTTGGTGCTGGTTCACCGTTTTTCGAGCCATTCTAAACGACTTGACCAACACATTGTAATGATCGAGCATCTCTTGTAAACCACGAACTACATCCTCATCAAGATTATTTCTTTCAGAACCTCTCATGCCATTAAAAAAAAGAATAGAATTGAATTAGTACAAAAAGTGTAAAACAGAGTGAAGAAAAAATAAGTACTCATTTTTTAATGATAAATATAATATATACCTCACTGAAGACAATCTGTTAGAAACTTCGTTCTCTGTGTCATAGATGTACATTTGAGCAAATTTTTGAGAAGCTCCAGAGTCGGGTAGTAAACTACCCATTAAATGGTAGCTCTGACCGTGCAAACGAAAGACGGGTGGGCCGGTTCCCTTGTTTATGTCGGTATCAATTTTTCCACCCATGGATGTGAAACAAAACATGTTATTGTAGGACTGAATGTTTCCTTGAAAGTGCTTGCTACGGGGGCCCGTCCCAAAAATAAAGTCAAACAGAAAGGGAGGCGGAGTGCAAGCGGGTGGGAGTTCGATGTATCCGTGGTTGCAGCAGCCAGAATACTTGGGGACCCTAGGTTTAGATGGATTGCCCAGTCGCTCGGCATACCAAAATCTGGCACCACAGTGAATGCAACAGAACGATGCATCGCCAATATCCCAATATTCTGCATCATTATAATGTATAAATATAGTACAAATTTGTCAATTAATGTAAATATTGTTAAAATCTAATGATAATGGGTAAAAAGACCATAAATAATTATTACAACAAAAAAATATAATAATTTAAAATAAATATTTACCATTGTTGATGGGTGCCGAAACGGAGATAGATTTTGACTACAAACATTTGTGAAGGTATGGATTGGGAGTTTGGGATGCCCACCTACATAAGTCCGAGGTGGCAAGCTTAAATGTGACACTGCACGACTTTAGATAATTGTTATATTTAATCAATACTTAATATGTAAATATATGTGAGTAAGAAATTTATTTTCAAAATAAATAATGAAATTAAACAAATTGATAGTGTTTTTTGAAATACCATTTGTGACGGGTCGTAAGGTGAGTCTCGAGTGACCGCCTACGTTCTTCCGAGGTGGCAAGTTTGATGATGAAACTGGAAAAATATATGCAAGTAAATATACATGAGTAAATAAAATTATTATTTTGTTAGAAATAAATAAGTAAGATAATTTGATATTGGATTTTGAATACCATTGTTGACATGGTTAACAAACATTCTCGGTCTCGCATTTTTATCGTCGTCAATTGTTAGATCAATGAAAGGTACCGAACCGCTCGAAGAAGCATTTGCGAGGTGTGATACTGAACTCTTTTGAGACGATCGTTGAGAATTTACGAAAGTAACACCTAAAATAAAAAGTTAAAATAAAAGTCAGTAAATTAAAAACATATTCCTAAAAATATTTCTTATAATGACACAAGCACTTAAAATTTAAAAAAAAATCGAGAAAAATAAAAAAATATATACCGGATTGTTGAATAATAAAAGGCGCGTTAGTAGGCACTGGTGTACGTGCAGACAAATCTAATAATGTACCTGCAATAATTGAAATACATATACTTGAATTTAAGATACAACACTTGTAAATTTAGTCTTGTCAAACTAAATTTAAATCATTTTTTTAAAAATGAACATGCAACAAACACAAAAAATATTCAGGATTAGATAACAATCACAACTATGTTTATTAAATTTATACATGTAATAGTCATACTTATTTTAATGATTATTTTTTGTACTACAAATATTTGTGCTCAATAGTTGTAATTATTTTGTTGAGTACTATATATCATGATAAAATTTATTATTTTGTTGGGTACTATATATCATGATAAACTTTATTGGGCCTGCTAGTTAAAAAATTACACCCCAAATTTAATAGTTGTGTAAAAACAAATATTGGGCCTGTAAAAAAGCAAATTGGGCCTTTATTAAGTAAATTGTTATAGGCTTTCAAAATCTATAATCACGCAACCCAAATCACCGATTCTTCTAGAATCTGTAGATGTGCGACACGTAGAAGATCCGAGCTAAGAAACATGACGTGTGTAATTCGCAACATCTTTAATCGTCTACTCCAAACCCTATCTGAGTCTTTTACGCCATTTCTAGTTCTTCACTTACTCTGCCGCACCATTTTCGCTCTATTCATTTCTCTCTTCTTAGATAATCGTCTTTAAGCTTTTTCGCTGATAATCTAGCCGAAAATTTAATTTTACCAGCGATTCTTTCAGGTTTTTCGATCTTCGCTCGAAATTATACCCGATTTTTGTTTATTTCGACCAGAAAGAGAGGTGGAGATATACAGATCGTCCAGTTTTTTGAAAATCGAAATACCGAGTCATAGTATTTCGGTACAAAACTGGCGATAACATATTAGATCTATAACGATTCAACTGTAATTTAATATATATTTTTTTTTGGGTTTTAAAAGAATTTTTTGTTTGATTTTCCAAAGATTTAAGCCCTATTCAACAATGTTCTTAACAGATCTGTGAAGATCATATGACATTGATCTATATTTTTCGATCTACAAATTTCTCTCTTCTCAGACAATCGTCTTCTACCCCTATCAGACAATCGTCTTCTCAGAAAATCGATCGTTTTTTAAAATCGAAATATTGGGTCATAGTATTTTTGGTACAAAACTGGCGATAGCTGCTTAGATCTGTAAAGATCCGAAGATAATTCAACATATTTTTTAAAGTTGGTGTAAAAAGAAATTTTTGTCTGATTTTCAAAATTTTAACGTCTTTTAACATGTTCTTAACAGATCTGAGAAAATCTTACGATATTGTGCTCTAATTTTTTTTTTCTATGTAAAAACAAAATTTCGTTTGATATTTCGTAGGTATACTATTTTTTCGAGTATTTTCTTAAAATATATGTGAAGATCTAAAGTTAATAAAGTTATTTTATTCTTAGTTCATTCGTAAAAACTAATTTTTTTTAATTTATTAAACTTCATAGACGTTTAAGAGTTAGACTAGAGAGGTATGGGTTGGTAGGTGCTTAAACTTTATAGACGTTTAAGAGTTAGGCTAGAGAGGTATGGGTTGGTAGGTGCTGGGGATGAGATGTTAGTATTGGGCTGGGTTAAAATGGCTAGGAGTTCGTTGGCTTAGTATTGGGCTGGGATGTGGTTTGGAAGAATTGTGGGCTGAGTTTTGGGCTTATATGTGGGTTGATTTAGTATTGGGATGGGATGTGGGTTTGAAGAATCGTGGGCTGAGTATTGGGATGGAATGGGCCTAGTGTTGGGTTGGGATTGGCTGAGTAGATGGGTAGAAAGTGGTTGGGCGGGTAGTATGATAGGAAATTGTTTAGGATGAGGTCTGGGATGGGAGTTAGGTTTAGGTATACTTAAAGGTTTAGGAAATTTAACGTTTACTTTTAGGTCTGGGATGGGAGTTAGGTTTAGGTTTAGGAAACTGATTATGATATGGGATATTATATACACAAGGCTAAACCGGTCTGCTGGGCCGGTCGAGAAGGTTAAACCAAGAGGGAGCCAAGCCAAAA
>CACSLK010003174.1:12794261-12838708 GCA_902706635.1 Striga hermonthica
GGACTGAATGAGAAGATGAATTTAGGATTGGGGATTTATCTATACATTTCCCTTTTAAAAATGAAATAGAAGGCAAAGAAAATAATAAATTGAACATGCACATGGGTTGGCAGTATTGTGTCGGTGACTATCACGCATACAAAACTTATTGTGCCCCCACGCACTTAAATTTAGCTGATTTATTTCAACCGTGTATTCCAACATCCTCTATTTGAGCTCTTTCTTTTTTAAAAAATTATTATCTTGGAGGTTTGAGAGAGGTTTGTATATACAATCGTGGTTTATGTTTGTAAACCTCAAACCTCTTGTCTATAATAGAAAACCTCAAGCTTTAAATTTTTAAACCTCATTCAAAATCCACTATCTCTAAGAGCCCCTCTTTTACCCTATCATTTTACTATCCTTTCATAGGACTTGTCAAACCTCATTAAGCGAGCTACTCTTGACCACTCCTTTTAGGGGTCAAAATCAGCAAACATTCTCCATCCATTATCCATCTTCTCTTTGTTGATGACAAAGGTCTAAGAATAAGAAGGTCTAAAAAAGAAACATTCAAATTTATCTTAGAAATTGGAAGAATAGGTTTTGGGAAATTTACATATGTACTTAACTGATTGCTAAATAATTGTAAAGATACGAAACAAAAAAATTATTTGCACATCTACCTAATCTAACATAAATATTTAAATAAATACTACATATTAAAGACATTCTCTCTCCTCTCATTTATCTACTCTAAAATTCTCCTTATTTATACACTCCAATTCATTCTGTTTTCCTTCTCCGTTATTTTCTCTCCTCTCTCCTCTCTCCTCTCTTCTATCTTTATTATTTCATTCCTTTAAATTTTAATGATCTCTTCATGTAAATTTTTAAATAATCTTTTTAACTAAAATTTTCTAGTTTATTATAGGTTTATAAACCAATAAGAGAATAAATAAATTATGAAAAAACATCAAGAAGTCAGAATTACATTCACGCAAAATATATACATAATATATACATAAGATATACAAAAAAATATATAAGTCCAAAAAATATATAAAATAAACCAGGTAATTTTATCTTTTCGTAATCCTTTTTTGTGTTATTTACATCTCGTGTATTTTCGGTATATTTATAGTATATTTTCTGGTTTAATACATGCAACATACAATATTAGACTTATATACAAAAAAAATATACTCATTATATACGGAGGACATGAATACAAAAACACGAGATAAATCAATCTTGTCATTATATACAAAATATATACAATTGTATATATTGTGTTTGTAGTCAATATATAATAAAAAAATTAAATATGGGCCAAATGAGAAACACGCCAACAAAAATATATACTGAACATATACCGTCTATATACGCAACATATACTGCAAAAAAAAAAAAAAAAAAAAAATCTCTCCCTTTTATTTATTGTCCCTATAAGCACGCCATCAATGGCCATATCCTCACGGAGCATCATCGGTAGCAACAGCCACATAGATCAGGGGCATTACCAGGGCGGAGTTCATCTTCGTCGCCACTCGGATAAAGCCCGACACTCTGAACCTTGTTGTCGGTCGAATCGATGGTCTCCGTTGCAAAATCTATATTTATGCTCTGCAAATTGAATCGATTAACTAAATTAAAATAAATTAATCTATCACATAATATCATAATATATCTGGGAAGTGATGTGCGGACATGTCTGGAAGTGAAGGCCGAGTAGACATGTTCATCATCAGTATCCTCTAATTTTGTGGTCGTCAGTACCATTTATCGAAAACAATTATTAGTTAAGGAGAAAAGATAAAGTCTAATAGATCATCATCATATATATATGTGCATTTGGGATGTGTGTGAATATAATATGTGCCACGTGTGCTTGTGAAGGACTGAGAAGCATACACGTAGAGGAGATAATTGTTATATGTATAACCGCAAATAAAAATTAATGTGTGCGTATACTTACAAATAAAAAATAATATTGGCATATGTGCAAATAAAGTTGATCTTGATGATAAGTGAAGTAATTTTCTCATAGGTTTTTTAGTGAAGCCAGGGCCAGGGCAGCCTGGGCTACGGCCCAGGGCCCAACTGAAAAGAGGGGCACCATGTGCTAGGCCCACTATGCTATATATATAGTATATATTGTATATATATTTGTGTACGTAGATATTGCACCTAATCTCTGACTCTCTTTTTACTCTTTAATTAAAATTAATTAATTAGTCTTTAATTTATAGTGTCGCACGCCTGCACCTATGGCCGATTTGTTTTCCTCCAATCTCGAAAAAATGCCTCAAATCTTGAGAATTTCTTTTCCCAAATGGCTAACACCAACAATCCAGCTTCTAATTCTTTTAAAGATTATAAATGGCCTTTTCAATCTTTGTTTTCATATTTACATTCAAATTTCAATTGAATCTTTTCTTTATTTTGGGAAAAATTGTTCAGTTTAAATCCTTTGAGGCTTGAGCTAGAGAGCCGTCATTAGAAATTTAACATACTTCCGGATTCTGACTATGTCGTGGATGAAAAATATGCTATCCGCTCGTTGACTACCTCGCCGGCGCAGCCTGGCTCGCCGTCAGCCAAAATCGGGCCTAATGTCATCACTGTCAGCGCCTTCCGTCTTGCCGCACGCAGCCACTTTGGCTTTCCTCGTAGCCTTCTCCTCCACCTTCGCCCTACTGCCCGAGGCCCCGATGGACGGTTATTCTCTGTAGATTATTGTTGACAACGAAGGTAAAATGCTAAACAATAAACTTTAAATAGTTTGAGTGGTTAATTAATGATTGGTCGTTTTTTTTTTTTTTTTAACATTCTTTGTTAATCAGTTGTTTCTTTAGATTTTAAAGCTTTTAGTGATTCTTTTGAGTACCAATGATTTTAAAAGATATGAAAAAGATTTAAAAGGCCATTTGATTTAGTGATTTATTTGTTTGCTTATATTGTTTAAAAGTTATTGAGTAAAGATTTATTTGGTTGCTTATATTGTTTAAGAATGATTGACTACTTATTTAGTGATTTTGTTTGTTTGGTTATAATTTTTAGCGGTAAGAAGAAGATCGTAAAATTTAAATTATGTGTGATAAACAAGTATGTGGTAATTCTGCGTAATATTCTATAAATTATAATTTATAAGGTTGTAATATTTTGTAAATTATAATTTTTATTTTTAATATAAAAAGAATGTTAGATCGTTGTTGGTAATAATTAAAATATGTATATGTATTGTTATATTTCTTTAAAAAAAGAAAAAACTAAGTACTTAGGGGCATTATTTTTATATTTGGCCCAGGGCCTAATAATTTTCAGGACCGGCTCTGAGTGAGGCAGAGAAGGAACTCTCATAAAAAACAGCTATTGGAGTTATGCCTACTCATGTTGTGTCATGTTTAAATATCTTGGCTGCGTGTAAAAAAAATTTGCAGGTTAACAATTTTTTTGTGACGATTGAATGATGATGGCAAAAGAAAATTTCACTAGGCCTCTTGGGACAAACCGGCAAAGCCTAGAGAGGATAAAGGGCTTGGGTTTAAATTAAAACCAATATTCTTATAATGAGGCTTTCATAGTCAACAACTAGAAGGATTATCTCCAAACCTAAGACAATTTGTGAAGTCTGTTTATAAGACAATTGTTAGTTGCATGAGAGGTGTGCTTAAAAAACATGAATCAAGCAAGAACAAAAAAAAAAAAAAAAAAAAAAAAAAAAAAAAAAAAAAAAAAAAAAAAAAAAAAAAAAAAACACTTGGTCCCACTTGGTGAAAAATAAATTCAAGAACTTCTTATGGGGGTGTTGGCACAATTTTCGGCACTTTTGATCAGCTTGAGAATAATGGATTCAGTGCAGATACATTCTATAATTTATGTGGTATAGACAAAGGAGACCTCGAGCATCTTTTCGTCAAATATCGCAGGTCCTAAAGGTGTGGAAGCTTGTTGGTATTGATTGGTATAGGACTACAAAACTCAACTCACTTCTTCAAGACTTGGTGGTCAAATTTGTCTTATACAGATGCATGAAAGATAACATTACGTACGCTGCAGGTTATGGAAAACCATATACAATTGTGTTTTTAGCGAAATTTGGAGATGTGAGCAGGAAGTGGTTGTGGGAGTTAGAAAGGAAATGTTAGATTTTGAAGGGGCAAACTGAAATGCTGCTAAAGAGGGGAGTTTGCTGGTGGTGAGGACTTTGAACAATTTAAAAAAAGCTTATGCTAAAAAGGTAGGACAACTTCTTGTATATGTTAGTTCATGTTTTTCTTCTACTGGTTTACAATGTGGGGAATAGCCTATGGGTATGGATTGAAGCTCGACTCATGGGTATTTCTGGTGAGAATGGTAACTGATCCAGTTGAAGGTCCTCTGCTCGTTGCGCTTGGACTGGAGAAATATCATCAACTACATTTGAAGGAACCTGGAATTGATGATAGATGCTAAAGATATTATTGATCTCTTAATCAACAAAGGTAGTCTATGTGGCAAAGAGATTTGATAGCTAACGAAATCTATCTCCCGCAGTCGAATTATAGCTAACAAAGTTAATCTATGTAAAACTAATTAGCCATTTGTAATTATGTGTTTACATTAATGGATTCTATCGTTGCAAAAAACACGAAAGAATTGAATTTTACTAGTTGTATTTTGGTCTGCAATAAAACTTTGTTCCGAGAGCTTATTTACAGGGGAAAAATAACCGTTAGTTTTCCCCCTACTTTGCATGTCTACTGTGATGTAGATAGGGTGCTTAACTGCTTATAACCAGTTGTTCGGCCATTTTGTACTCCCTTGATTGTGTTCTTTATCATATTCAACGATATGTTAAAAAAAAATAAAAAAAAAAAAAAATAGATAAATAAAAAATAAAATGAAATGTGACTCGTAATATGGTTTTCCAACTACTTCTTTTGGAGGGAAAATAAGCTTTAGTTGCACAAATATCATAAAAATTGCAGTCACGCTTGCCTTTTGCTGTCTCATTCACTCGAGTTCCATTTTACAACTTTGTCTAATCCAAATTGTGATATTTTCATGAGAACGTCTTAAAATACACGATTCATGCTACATGAACTTCATAACTTCCCCTATTTTAGATGTGAATCGAAAACCAAAGTTCGTATCAGTGAGTACAAAAATTTCCTCTTCTCTATCAGCTGTCATGCACTTCTCTTTTCGGCAGTAAATCTCCTCTCCGGAATCTGAAGTTAAACCTAATACGACCTGTAAAAATGAGCAAACAAACACGAAAACAGTAAACCATAGGAAACTGCCTGCCACAAAAAATTCCTAGTAAATTTTACCCACAGATATATATATAGTTTGCCAACGGTGACTAAATTTACCACTAGATCTTGAAAACAACTTCAAAATCTCATCAATGATTATTACCTGCAGGAGAAAGATTTAAGTTAAACGTGAAAATACATTTACATAGAAAACAAATATTGTACGAAAATGTAATCAGAGAATGAGGGATCGTGACGAAAATTGCTTCAATGGTCATGGATTGGAATCAGTTTTCAAAAGATGGGGTAAATGTAAGGCAGTACCAAACCTCAAGTGGTTTTTTTTTGTAAAATAAAAACTTTTTTGGAGTTTTGATGCTATACCCGATAACTTTTAAGGATAGAATTTGTTTATACCCATAACATACTCAAAAGAATTCTTATTCTCCACTCATTTTTTAATAGAGCGTATACTTACTGGAAAAGAAAGATACAGTACGACAGTCCATTCAGCCCAGCTTAGTGGCGCCACCTACACAAAAGAAAAATAATAAAATAAAATAAAATAAAATGACAAAATTTAGTGTCCAAGAAAAAAAAACATTCTTTTTGGATGCCAAAAGGATGTAAACTGAAAACAGCTTTTGAAAAGGTGGAGAATAAACAACTTACAGAGAAAAGAAGAGAGAGTGGTTCCACATATAGGATAAGTACATGAAGCATCATTGTAAGGGCAATCGACCCAAGAAGCCACAAATTACTCCAGGGAGGGATGACTCTACAAGTGGTTGAAACAAAGAGACTTCAAATCATGTAATTGTCCATTCTTTCAATATTACTACATACAACTCTACTCAATCAGCTGTGTCCAAACTTGATTTGGAGCCGAGTGAATGTAACTATTGCCAAAATGTCTCAGATCAGATGAATAAGCAAAACAATGCATTCATCCATCTAAAATAAATTTCGTATTCAACTACTTAACTTCACAAGGTTTTAAAATCAAAAGGGGAAAAAAAAGAAAAGTGATCACCGTTTTGCTGTAATAGCTAATGTATTCTACAGAATGAAGTTTATGCATGTAGTGTGCTCACATGAGTGATTGATTTTCACTGAGGTTGTTCAGTGCGTTGAACATCTCAACAACAACAAGTACAGTCATCGAAACAGTTGACGGATGACGATCACTGAAAACAGCACAAGAATAAGTTGTTTCCCTCGTTGAGCAACTGTCGAAATTCATCTGAAGAATCGTAGTAGGATTGTTAACGTGAGGGAAAAATAAGAATCAAAGGTACATAAATATCACATTGAAAGAACACATCAAGATAGTGACAGGCCTATCAATCATAATATATTGACCACATGAACCAGTGTTGAGGAAAATATAAGATCTTGAAGGGAACCATGAATCATGATAAATTTGACAATTAGAAAGGCCACTTTTTCATTAACCAAACACCACCAGGTTGCCTGAGACTTGCCAGTTCAGTGTACGGCAGTTTAGGCCCATTGTCAGAATATAGAAACCACCACACAAATCCAGCAATAGTAGCAAGCCCAACGTAAACTGCAAAAACATAGTTGTGAGCAATAAGAAAGCACATTTCTTCAAGCAACTTTCAGTTCTAAAATCTAGGTCAGCAAAGAGTCGAAGACAGGCTAATACTTTTCCACAAAAATTCCGTAAACAGAAACAAAACACATGAATTTGTTTATTAGAATATGTACAGATGATTTTTCGTTTGTGTATCTACAACAGGAAAACGAGATGCAAAGATCTGAGTGTAACATTTACGAGGAATACTTTTGAATTTTTCTCTCGACTGAGAGTGTTCTTCTCCGTGGGGAGTGTTTATCTTCGGGAATCGAAGGTTAGGTCCTAGTGTGGTGTTATTTTGCTGTTTTTCTGACGGCGCAGTTGTGTTGAATGGCGGAGGAAATAGAGCAAAGATTAGGGCAAGTTTCAATTGCCGAAGCAGAAAAGCTAATAATCGATATTGAGGAGCGTGATGTTCGCTTCAGAGGGGAGGAATGTAGTAGAAGTCTGTTTGGGAAGGTGGTGGGAGAGAAGAAAGCCAACTGGTTGGGGATTAGGAGAACGATGGGGCTGTTATGGAGAATGGGGAACAATCTGGAGGTTCGGGAACTCAACCCTAATTATTTTCAATTTTTGTTCCCGAATAGAGAGGCTATGCTAAGAGTAGACATGGAGAGAAGCTGGATCTTCGAAAATCAGTATCTGTTGTTGCACCATTGGCAAGATGGTTTATCGGAGAACCATCCCATCTTTGGGGAAATTATTCTTTGGGTACAGGTTCATGGGGTCCCGATCAACTGGCTGAGCATTGATGTTGGCACGAAAATAGGCAGAGCTTTCAGAGACATTAAGAACGTTAATATAGCAAGGGCTGGGATGCAAGGAGGAAGAGTGCTCAGACTTCAGGTAAAACTTGACTTGAAGGAACCTCTGCCAAGATGGTCTTCAATACGTCTGGGAGAACAAATTGTAACAGTGCAGTTCAAGTATGAGAAAATTGTAAGTCTATGCTACTATTGTGGGAAATTAGGCCATGTTGATAAAAATTGTTCCCAAATGAAGAAGGATATAGCTAAGAAGGAACCGAAGGTGGGACAGTATGGTGATTGGATGCGAGCTGCTGGTGATCCATCAACTAATCGGCCATCAGTGCCATTCACTTCTTCAGAACAAAGGGACCAGGATCAAAGCCAGAATGTGAATGAATCGATGGAAGGAGATAACTTACACTTACCAAAATCTCCTACCTCATTTCCTGCCCCTAAGATTATGGCAATGGTGGAATCATCTTCATCGATAGCAGGGGGGGGACAAAGTATTAGGGATGATCATTGAGAAGAGTAATCCTTCTCAACAAATGTCATTGCGCAAAGGGAATGAGTGGAGCCTGAAAATTATTCCAGAGGGTGAGATGTCAATGAAGGAGATCCAAGAGAAAGCAGTACCCCTTGAGCATATCACTGAGAACCAAGCAGAAAAGAAAAAGGAGAAAGTGTGGAGGAGGACAAGCTCCAAGATGGGAAGATTGGCAAGGCAAGATCATCAGAAAAATCACTCTGATATTCCTGCCAGTGCAAGGAAGAGGAGAGGAGATGAAATTACTCTGACTGAGGATGACCAGACCAGGCATGAACAGGCATGAACAGGAAGGCATGAACAGGAAGCTGGGAAGAAGAAGACTAAACTATCAGGTAAAGAGGTGGTGGTAGCCAGCCATAAATGGCCCCAGAGTGATCAATGTTAGCTATGGTGTGGAATTGTAGAGGTTTGGGGGGACCCTCTACAGTTCCCCAAATTCGAGAGGCTATGAGGTCTCACCACCCTAAATTTGTATTCTTATCTGAAACAAAAAAAAAAAAAATAAATAAATAAAATAAAATATTTTTCTGCTTTAGTTTGTAGGAAGCTGGGGTTTGAGGATAGAGTGTGTTTTGTGGATCCTGTGGGTAGTAGGGGAGGGCTGATGTTGGGGTGGGATATAGATGTAACTGTTATTCAAGTGGTCAGTTTTAATTTCTGTATTCAAGTCCAGTATAAGCTTTCTAATGTGGATGAGCCATGTTGGCTTATTTTTGTATATATGAGTACTGAGCTATCTGTTAGATCATCTCAATTACAACAACTTATCAATGACAAAAAATCTTTGGGGTAAAGACTGGTGCATTCTAGGTGATTGGAATGATTTGCATCTGGAGGAGCATAAGCAAGGGGGCAGGCCTAGATCGAGAAGGAGTCTTGTTCCTTTTCAAAGTTTTATTGCCAGTATGGGAATGTCTGAGATCCAAATGGAGGGCTACCAGTTTACTTGGTGCAATAACAGGGATGAGGAAGGGGTAGTAGAAGAAAAGCTGGATAATGCTTTTGGCTCGCTGGGATGGATGACCAGATATCCTAGCACCAAGATGTTCAACCTCTTCAGAAGTGCATCAGATCATGGAATGATTCTCCGACAAGCTGATGTGCCAGAGGTTAAGCATAAGAGGAGGTTCAGGTTTGATAAGAGATGGATAGCAGCTCAGGGAGTGTGGGAGGTTGTGTCTCGGGCTTGGGATCATGTCCAACAGGGTACTACCTTTTGTCAACTGAAAGAGAAAATAAAGGAGACCAGAATGGCTTTATCTTCATGGAAGAAATCTTGTGGATCTAACAGGCAGAAAAAGATCTCAGTTCTTACATTGAAGCTGGAGGATGAGAAAGCTGGGAAATGGGAAGAATTGGGAGGAGTGGGAAAGTTTGAAGAAAGAGTTGGAAGAGGCTCAGTGCTCTGAAGAACTATTTTGGCAGCAAAAATCCAGGAATTTGTGGTTGAAGGAAGGGGATCAATTCCAAAGAAGAAAAAGAAATGCAATCACAAGAATGCTTGATGATAGAAATAGAATGATGGAATCGAAGGAAGAGCTGCAAGCCCATATTTCTTCTTTTTATCAAAAACTCTTCACTTCAGAAGGGTCTAGGGGAGAAGACAGGTTCTTACAACTCATTCCTCAATCAATTACTCCAGAAATGAATGAGGACCTTACAGCAGCAGTAGAAGAAGAAGTAGAAGAAGAGGAGATCAAATCTTCCCTTTTTTCTATGAATCCTTTGAAGGCTCCAAGTGAAGAGGGGATGACCACTTTGTTTTACCAGCATTTCTGGCCAGTAATAAAGAAAGACATGTGTAAGGCTATTCAAAGTTTTTTTCTCTCAGACAGATTCCTCAGGTATTGGAATCATACTCGGATAACCTTAATCCCCAAATGTGAAAATCCCAGCTCTCTTAATCAATATAGACCAATTAGTCTTTGTGCTGTGGTGTACAAGCTTATCTCAAAGATCTTGGCTGATGGATTAAAGAAATGTCTGCAGTTCTGTACTGTATTAGTTCAGCTCAGAGTGCCTTCATTCCAGGAAGGCAATTACTAGACAATGTGATTATAGCACGTGAGAGCTACCATTATTTGAACAGGCATAGAAATGGAAGGCATAGCTTCATGGCCCTGAAGCTGGACATGATGAAAGCGTATGACAGAGTTGAATGGAAATGTTTTTATGCTCTGATGAGTAAAATGGGCTTTGCCAAATTCTTTGTGCGGTGGGTGATGTTCTGTGTGTCAACTGCTACATTCTCTTTTATGCTAAATGGTGAAGCAGTTGGTTTTGTGAAGCCTACTAGAGGATTGAGGCAAGGAGATCCAATATCTCCTTACCTCTTTCTTATAGTTACTGAAGCTTTATCTGTCCTTATTGGTGCTGCAGTTGATCAAGGAGTGTTCAAAGGGCTAAGACTGGCTAGAGGTGGTCCTGTACTAACACACCTCTTGTTTGCAGATGATCTGCTGGTGTTCTGTAAAGCTGAGGTTGAGCAAGCTGTGCTACTCAGGGATATTCCGATTGATTATGAGCTTTTCTCTGGCCAGAGAGTAAATCTTTCTAAGTCTACTGTCTTCTTCAGCAAGAACTCACAGCCTGGTCAAATATTTCCAATGTGCTGGATGGTTTAACTGCTCACAATTCCACTAGATATCTGGGCCTCCCCTTTGGCATTGGAAGATCTAAAAAAGAGACATTTGAGTTTGTTCTTGATTCTGTTAGACAAAGGTTAGTAAGTTGGAAGACAAAATTTCTATCAACAGCTGGTAAAGAGGTCTTAATTAAAGCAGTAATCAATTCCCTCCCAGTATTTGCTATGTCCTGTGTTTTAAGCTCACTGATGGAATTTGCAATGAAATTGCTAGCCTGACAGCTAAATTCTGGTGGAGTAAGGGAGGAAACCAGGAGAAGGGGATTCATTGGAAGAGCTGGAACCTTTTATCATTGCCAAAAGTTGATGGTGGGCTGGGGTTCAAAGACTACAAGCTATTTAATGAAGCATTATTGTTGAAACAGTTGTGGAGAATCAATAACCAGCCTGATTTGCTTGTTTCAAAAGTGATGAAGAGTAAGTATTTCCACAACTCCTCCATCTTCCAGGCTGAGAGGAAAGAATCAGCTTCTTGGATGTAGTCAAATTGGTTGAAGGTGCTCCCATTGTTTAAAACTTTCTGCTGGAAGGAAATCAGATCAGGGAGAAACACCAAAATTAGTGATGGAGGTTGGATTCCTGAAGGAGATGGCACTGCACCTTTGTTTCGGCTGGATAATGATGAAAATCCGATTTGGGTTTGGGAGCTATTGGAGAGCTCAGGCAGAAAATGGAACACAGAGTTGGTGAGGGCCCTTTTCTCTGAACAGGTCAGTGATGCTATTCTTAATATTAAACCCCTTGCAGCAGATAAAGATGATAAATGGGTTTGGGGATTGAACAGAAAAGGAGATTTCTCAGTAGCTGATTCCTATTCATATTTATCATGAGAAAAGGTGAAGCTGGTAGATATAGCTGAGTAGTAACTCGAGGAAAACAGATAGGTAAGAGAGAGGAGTTGGAAATTGAAAGTGAGAGGCAGACTTAAGCACTTCATAGCTGGTGAGAGAGAGGAGTTGGAAATTGAAAGTGAGAGGCAGACTTAAACACTTCATCTGGAAGTGTTGTAATGGAATATTACCAGTTGGGATTAATCTGTTGATTAAGGGAGTAGTAACTGATGCCATATGTCCAGTGTGTGGAGAAACTAAGGAAACCATTGAACACTTGTTTCTCCATTGTCAAAAAGCCAGAAATGTTTGGAAGCTAGCTCCTGTCTCCTGGGATGGGATTGATTGATCTGCAGAGCTTAAATTTCAAATCTTGGTGGTGGCAGGTATGTGCTATTAAGAAATCAGAAATTTCAGAGACTAGGATACAACTTTCAACATACATTCTATGGTGGCTATGGCGATCTCGAAACCTTTGGGTTTAGCAAGGAAAGAGTGCCAGAGACAATTATCTTGAAGAGAGCTATGAGGGAATGGGAAGAATTCAAGGGCTAGGGACTTGAGATAGCTGTTGTTAGTTGGGAGTCATTTTGCTTGTTTTTCATCTTCTGTTGTGTTCAGTTGTTCTTCTTGGAGCAGGTTTCTTTGCTTTGTTTTGTTGGTGTTGTTGTGCTAGTGTTTGGGCAGGGCTTAGCTAGTTGGGCAGAGTTAGTATTGTGTTGTTTTGTTTTCTGGTTGGTGTTAGTTGGTGTAGTCAAGGGTCAGGTGCTTGTACCTGCTTGATACCCTGGGTGGGTTTGTCTAGGCCACTATTTTTAGTGTGTCTCCCAGTTTATTTTTCTACCCGTTGGTAGTCGCGGATGTTATGTACTGTAACTTTTATTTGTAGCTATGAGAATATCCTATCGTTTGAAAAAAAAAATCATTTACGAGGAATATAATTTATCAATATTAATTGCACAGTTGAGAAATTACAACACGGTCATTCTTTAAGTTAGCACGAACAAACTGAGAGGTTTCAATTATATTATTATGCAAGAAACTGCAAAAAACTAAGAAAATAGAAAGAAGCAATTCAGCAAAAACAAAGCAGACGTCCATCAGTACCTCCAATTACTAAATAACGAAAGAACAGCCATCCGGTGACAACAGCTTCATTGACCTGGCATTCATGTGTGACAAAATGATGAAACAACTTTGTTAGTCAGCACAAAAAGAGAGCACATGAGCTATGTAGCACATACAAAAAGAAGCAAACAAGTTGTTAAGAAACGAAACTAGTAAACTGACTCCACAGCATCACGTAAAAAATGTTCCATGATGTGTTCCCTCAGATTAACTGTGTTTAAATTAGAATGAGCATACACCATAAAACACCTTGCGAGGTTTGGCCTTCATAACATCAGAATCTTGTTTATTGAAGCCAATCGCAGTTGCAGGTAGGCCATCTGTTACCAAATTCACCCAAAGCAACTGAACCTGTAACAAAATAAAGATGTGATCCAAGAAATATGAGGGAACATTCTCCCACTCTTGACAAGCAATCTTTAACAATATTAAGGCAAAGCATCAAAAATGTAAAACAACAGATTCACTGATTCACAGTTACTATATATAGGTAGGTTGTGAATGCAACGGCATTTTAACTCACAGGCACAAGTGTGTCAGGAATGCCGAGCAGTGCAGCAACAAAGATGCAAACTACTTCACCAATATTGGAAGAGATCATGTATCTAATGAACTGCTTAGTGTTGTTGTAAATAGCCCTTCCCTCAGCAACAGCCTGATCAGAAAAATCAAAAAAGAGTGGTGTACAGAAAAGCCATAAATGGTGCCAACCACCACCACCACCAAGAAAAGATGCAAAAGATTGAAAGTGAAAGAGAAGGGTAAATCTTACAGCAACTATTGTGGCAAAATTATCGTCAGCCAAAACCATATCTGAAGCACTCTGAAACATCAGAATGTGGATAAAGAAACTAGTTCAGCAAGCATTTCATACACCAATACATTAAATGAAACTCAAAACTAAAATGTCTTGAATTGGCATGATCGTTCAGACCAGTAGATACTTTTAAATGACCTGAAGATTAATTCAAAAAAGGCTATACCTTTGCCACTGCAGTTCCAGATCCCATGGCAATTCCAATGTCTGCTTTCTTCAGAGCAGGTGCATCATTAACTCCATCTCCAGTCATTGCAACCTTAAGAAAGATCAAAATTTGGTAATTAGAGAGCTAAGATGGACTGAAATAATTACTCATAAAGTAGAAATTGAACTACTGTGACCATGTAATCCAATGTTGAAAATGTGGAACAAGTTGCCACAAACCTTTCAGCATTACTATATCCAGGCTAAGCAGTCTTAAACTACCTTGGCTAATTTTTTGCAATAATTGAACATAAGCATAAAAATTTTCAGAAAATAAAAGAGGCTGTGGTAAATTTGTGCACATTTCTGAATTCAAAGTTAGTTTATCTTAATAAATCTTTTGAACTTCTAGAACTGAAGTTGTATCAAAATTTGGATGGAGTTATGTTGTTCCAGTAGATTAGGGTTTGACATAAAACTTTCAAAATTTCAACAAATCGGGTCAACCAAATAATAAAGATTGTAAAAGGGCAGAAGTTAACTCTTAACTAAATGATGAAGATGTTCAACCAACATCAATCGAATTTGAAAATCCCTTATTTCTTTCCATGTGGTAAAAAAGTTTCTTCAGATTTTTCAACTCAAGAGATTACACGGATAGACTAAACAAGCTTGAAGTAACTATAATAAAGTAATTTTTTAGTAATCATACTAACAGCATGAATATTTCATACCAGAAAATGCTCGACGTCTCAGACCAGTCACAATTCAACAAGAACACAATGCAAAAAGAGGAACACAAGAATATTGCATGAGTTGCCACATACGTAACAATCTTGCAGTATAGAATTGAATATCACGAAAATGTGATGACTGCTCCGCAATACATAAAACTGTGCAAAAGTTTACCACTTCATTTTGATGCTGTAATGCTTCAACGAGCATCCTCTTGTGAGATGGTTCCACCCTGGCACAATTTTTTATAATTGCGTAAACAAAGCTATGCTCATAATGAGAACCCTGCAAAGCAACATTGGGCCCTTTCCAAAAGAGAAAAAAGGAACATGCATATAATACCGTGTGAAAATTGACATCCGCTGCAAGGCAATTGTCTTCTGCAATGCAGGAAGGTTCTCAAATTCCGAAGCAGTATAAGAAAGCCCGACAAAATCATCCATGTGATCAAAGGCACCAATTCTTTTGCACAATGATTCTGCAGTGATCTATATGTACATCACAATTCCAAAACAAATGAGTTAGTTTCCTACAGGAAGTTGACAGCTCCAAAGCGGAAATTTCAGAAAGATGGCAATTGAACAAGCGATATCATTGTCTTTACCTTGTTATCTCCAGTAACAACTATGACACGTATCCCAGCAGTCATACAAGAAAGAATAGCATTTCTTACTTCCTCCCTCGGTGGATCAAGCATGCCAACCTTTACATTATCGAATAAATGCGGCGTTAACTAAAAGAACACTCAACTGACAACAAAAGGATTCAACGAAAGCCAAAGTGAAGAGATATGAAGACAGATAATCAACAAAAAAGACCCATTAATAACAGAACAAATTTTAGAACCATCAATATTTTTATAGACAACAATGGCGAAGTAATAAATAAAATAAGCAAGAATAGAGACAATTCAATGTATGGTTCAAACAGAAGAGAAAGCATACCAACCCAATAAATGTAAGATCTTTCTCGTCATCGTACGATAGAGCCTGCTTCCCAAGTGGCATCCTTTTCAAGGCTAAAGCCAAGCATCTTAAAGTTTCTTTTCCTGCAAAACTGACACAGTATCCACATTTAAGACCAATAAATCGCCAGAAACAAGAAAGTTCAAAAACCTCAGTGAAATGGTGATGTGCGGTGATTGGAAGTTATGGTAATATGCAATTATAGAACAAAAAGGCATTGGTGATACTTTTCGCTTCAGATGTAATATCTTCTTTTCACAATTAAATGGTGCCAGAACTTTCTTCAGATACTCTTTTTTAAGTGCATTTTCTCAAATATATGCAAATTTAACAAAGAAAGAGAAATGCTTAGTCGTGAATTATAACCTACCTGTGGAATTTAGAATCTATCTCGGATCTAATTTCTGGCGTTAGACGAACAGTTGAACCATCATTATTGCACATAATGTTTGTGCATCGAGGAAGAATGCTCTCTGGAGCACCTTTTGAGAACATAATTTGTACCTGCTTCCGGTTACAAAGTACACTCATCATCTTTCGATCACGAGTGAAATCCAACACTGAGACCTACAAGCAATGGGCAGAAATATAATAATTAGTCACGTGTGACAGGAATAAGCTATGACAAAAATAATATTAAACTTGCATAAGCATGTTATATAATCCTATTCATAACGAGTATAGAGATCTGTTGCGACTTGATAAAAGTTTAATCGAGTATAACCAGTCTAATTTTCAATAGACTGAACATGAAAATAACAATGACCAAATATTCAATAGAAACTTCTTTTTATTTTAAATTAAGTATCAACACTCCCTTGCCTACAGAATTTTGAATGATTGTCCAGGGCACTCCAGTAACAACTAATAAGTAGAGACGGTCAATCATCTCAAAGAGAATGATCAATGATCCATCTCAAATTTGTCTGTGCCTAATGAAATAGTAAACAGGAATACACCTTTTTGAATTGGTCCTCCCAATACCGATTACAGTATGACGCCCTTTCATGCTTGGACAACATATTAAAAGCCGAAGGCATAGAATCAAAACCAGGAAGCCCAATCTGTGGAATATGATAAAGAGCTCTGACTTTAGGTTACATCAGTGCAAATGAAAATCATAAATGGATTAGCCATGAATAACAGAAAAAGGGATAAAATTAAGCCCCAGCATAATATATTTGTCCAATCAGTAGATAAGACTGTAACCAACCTTTTCTGCCAGTACACGGAGCGCTACTTCGGTCGACTCACCAATCTTTTCATAACTTCTCTTCTCAGGGTTGTACTGAATAACAGACTCGTTACAAAGAGCTGAGCACATTGCAGTATGTAGAAGGCACTGAAAATTCGCTGGAACATCGAGCTGCGCCATATCCCCAGTAAGTCACAATTAAGACAAAAACATATCAACTAAAACAAAATAAAAATAGCATAGTATGACTAGCAAACTTACCTGCACATCTGCAGTATCGTCAAAGATTGTACCTTCAGGAGCATATGTGGTGCCACTGACACTATATTCAGCTACAACAGGAATATCATACGCAGAATGAAGAACAGATACCTGGTAAATGTAAAATAAAATGTTTTACATAATGTTAGTTCATTGTGTTTGCTGATATAGTTTTTCACCAACTCATTATAATGACAATTGTGAAACTCAAAGCAGAATGAAGAACAGATACCTGGTAAACGGTAGAATAAAATATTTTACATAATGTTAGTTCATTGTGTTTGCTGATATAGTTTTTCACCAACTCATTATAATGACAATAGT
The DNA here is from genome assembly GCA_902706635.1 of Striga hermonthica. Taxonomy (NCBI): domain Eukaryota; kingdom Viridiplantae; phylum Streptophyta; class Magnoliopsida; order Lamiales; family Orobanchaceae; genus Striga; species Striga hermonthica. The sequence goes on from CACSLK010003174.1 coordinate 12,811,429, forward strand.
GAAACTCAAAGCAATTAGTCAGAACAGTTGCACGCACTGATCCAATATTTAAAGTGACAAGGCGATAGGAAGAAAATTATCAGAATAATAAAATTCAGAGGAAAATAACTACAAGAAAATCAGATACCTGAAAACAATAACAGCAATATCAAGTCCTCAACAGAATGAAACTACAAGTGACGACTTAAAGTACTCATAATATAGGCAAATGGGCATTCTGATTTAAAGATGTTGAATTTATTAGATTACCAATAAGCACAAATGTGTAAGCAACACTTTTATTCCCCATTTCTCAACTTCAAGTAAATGTGATACTGAAAAAAACAAAATCTACAACAATGATAAAACAAAAGGAAGAATTCAGATGTGAAAATGAGACCTTTGAGATGGACATCATATTGGTGGTCAGTGTACCAGTCTTGTCACTGCATATCACCGTAGTGCAGCCTAAGGTCTCAACTGATGGCAAAGACCTAACTATGGCATTTAAACGAGCCATCCTTTTTGTTCCAAGAGCTAGACACCTGATGTTGAGGCAAAAGGTTCAAATGTGAATTCTACAAAAACAAAACTGCTGCTTATTGCGACATAAAATCTTAAGGAAAAATTAGAAAATCCAAGCAAACTATAAAACAAACTAATATATATACAGAAAATAAGAAAAAACAATAATATAACAAAAATAAAACTAGCATCTAAATACCAAATAAAGCAATAGAGACGGAATGGACATTGGATCCGGCATCGATGAAGCACTAAAATGTCACTGACACAACATATGGAAACACAGGCAAAAAGATGGCTTTCATATAATTAACCAATTGTTGCTCGTTTCATTCATATTGAGCAGTTTTGACTAGATTATTGCTTCATTGATGAAACTCATTAAGGAGAAGCCTTCCAGTAGCTTGCTCAACGAGATACCCAAGCAGTCTCAGAGCCAATGCATATTTCTAGGGGCAATTGGATATGGATTGTTTCAGTTTCATCTTGCTGCATAAGTATTATTCTTGTGGACCTAGGATTGGATACTAACTTTGTCAAAAATAGAAAATAAAAATACTAAGGGTGTGCTCGTATATAAAATTACTCGATTCATACTCAATCCATACTCAAAATGTAACTCAACTCTAACTCAATTTCACTATCCTCAATATTACCAATATAATTAAAGAATATCAACCAATCATTCTTACACATCACATCAACTTTATTTCAATATTCATCCACTCACATAATTTTAACTAACCATCACTTCATATCATCTCTCTCCTACTTTTATATCAAATCAACTTTAAATATTTTATTTCAAATTTTATTTTGATATAAATCAAAATCCCACTAACAACTAATTAATACCACTTTTTTCAAAATTAACCGTTATTCAAAAAAACTCATTTTGAGCGGATATATTTGTATACAAGCTCGCCCCTAATAATCTATTCCTACTTTTTTCTCAATCTTATCAACAAACTGAATTATAAAAATTAAACACTGCCACGCATTTTTCAACAAAATTCAACATTCATCCACTCACAAATTTTAACTATCAATTATTATTTACCTATTTTAATATCTCATCAACTTTAATCATTGTATTTTCTCACATCCATTCAAAATCACAAAATCGTGTTACTTCCACCCATAAAGAATTTCTACTTTCTCAATCACTTATTCCACTAAGATAATTTTTTTTCCAAAATAATCTATATCCAACGCATATGTATGCGGATTTGGAGACAAAATCCCAACAGATTTTAAAGGAAAAATCTGAAATGTATAAACCCAAGTTCAATTTCCTTTAACATAATGACTATCAACGCACAGATAATAGACCACTTGACAAGTAATGTTCTATAGCAACTATAGCATGATTTACTCCAGATGTTGATATCATGGACCATACTGAACTTTTTTTAGGTTATGTTTGTGAATGGTGAGCTCATCTGACAAGACAAATGGTAACACAAATAGAGCTGAGAACTAACGTTGTAACCACAGCAGGTAGCCCTTCAGGGATGGCTGCAACAGCAAGAGCAACTGCAATCTGCAGAGGCAACCACAATCAAATTAAGAACCAATGAGCGAAATAAATAACACACAGAATTTATTTCGAAAAACATAAGAAAGTCAACACTGGAGGTAGTAATGAGGATAAGCTAGTGCACACTTGGTCACAAGTCTAACGTATTTAGAGTATATTCAATCATCCTCAAAAGGATTACCAAGTCAGATGGCATCTGATTAACTCGAAATAAAGGAATTGTATCTCCATATAATCATGATCTGGTTCAATATAGGTAACAAGAAAACTGAAGCTCAAATGAATAACAAGATAATTGTATTTACTAGTTGCAGTAGATGAAGACTGGGGCGTCAAAACAAACCAGGACAGGTACAGTATCATTTTTATTTTCTTTGTGAATGGGGATCACAAACGGTTTCTGATGATTCCATTACCGCTCACATGAATAAAAAACATACACAAACATATATGCATGTGTTACCTGGTGAGGAAAAAATAAGAAAAAGAAACGGGGAAAAGAGAGAGAGAGAGAGAGAACTTTAATTAGAGATAAATTAATCCTGATAGACACATTGCATATCTAGGCAACAGAACCACCATTTATGATCTTTCTGAGAAAGCATATACTACAAAATATTGTGAACAGACGATTCTTGGCAATTGTTAAGTTAAACACAATGAAGAAGCCTATTAGTAAGAGGAGATGAATACATCAAATCCTAAAGGAGTTCTGGAAAAGAAGAGTAGAAGGTTGGATAAAACACATCCATGTACCTTGAAATAATGTATTGCACCTTGCAAGAAGCCACCATGCGCAGGATCCCGAAAGTGACCAATGTTAACAACCCAAACCAAAATGCAAATTCCAGCAATGACCTGAATTGAATGAAGAATATTAGATTAAACGGCAGAATACATTCAAAGTCCATGACAAGAAACAGATGGTTTCAACATAAAAATTAGAAAATGTCAGTTAATTCACCTTAGCCAAGAAAGTACCGAATTCGTCCAGCTTCTTCTTTAGTGGTGTCACTTCCTGCAATACATAAGAAATTGAAGAGTTCTCAAATCTAATAGCTACATGTATGCCTGTTGACATACGCTAACAGCAGTATCCAGTTTTTATTCACTAGAAGCAAAAAAATAACTACTGTAAGCATAGATAATAAATATTATATTTGATATAGTCAATAACGCCAAATTTCAAGATGCTTGTTTGCAGTTTACAAGCAAATTAAGCAAACCGCTATGTACTACAGACCAGGTAGCCATCCACTATTACGCTCGATAGGAATAAAAGAATAAACTTGGTCATCAACCAAAAAATTGCTCAAAGTTCTTAAACAAGTGACACTCACATCTTCTGTATTCAGCATGGAGTCGCGTATGCTTCCCATTGCAGTATTGGAGCCAACACCAACAACAACTGCTCTTGCCCTTCCAGAAACCACAACTGTTCCCTGAAAGTTCAGTTAAGACAAATATCAACATTAAGGGCTCATAACTAGCAAAAACTAAGCAGCAACAATTAATTTTGGCCACCAACTTCTGCCAGAAACTTGCATATTTAAAATATACAGTTCTCCAAGCATCTTAATGTTTTCAAATTTTATAAGTAAAAGTAAACTTGTGTTAGCACAAAACTTCAATATGTTGTCACATTTTACACGTATATCCAAACCATTGGACCAAGATATATAAAATTATCATTTTTCTGGACACCTGAAATGGGATGCATTGAAAGAACAGCTTCAATATAATACCGAGAAAAGAATGTTTGTCTTGTCCTGGTATACTGCATTTGTAACATTAGTGGCATCCAGTTCTTTTTCCACAGAACAGCTCTCACCTATGATTGAACAACAAAAAATTGATTTATCAATCTACTTCAATCAGCAAAAATCGATCAGATAAGAAAAAATTACAAACCCAATAAAATATGTAAGTGTATCAGTAATAACATGAAGCGAACATGGCTACAGTAAAATAAATGTAAACTGCCAATTAGCAAACTTAAAAGCGTGAAGAAGGTGACAAATTTTGGTTAAGAAACAACTTACATATCTTCATAAGATTATGGCCAGATTATAGGAAGAGAATTAAATTAGAAACAGAACCAAATTCCCCGCCTTTATAACTAAAGTTGGGAATAATTCAACTACTATTTTTTTTGAAAAACAGCAGATCCTAGTGATTAAGTTTTAGTTCACAGAATCGAGTCGGGCTCAGAAAAGATAAAAATCAAAAGTACCAGTAAGAATAGCTTGATCGACACGTAATTGATCGCTCAGCATCTCTATCATCCTCATATCTGCCGGAACCTTGCAACCGACTATGCAATCAACATAAGAGATAAAATGTTATTAACTCAGTAAAAACATTACAGCTTTAGAAATTTGATACAAGCAATAGCCACTGACTGACATACCACTGACTTCCACAATATCTCCAGGGACAAGGTCAGTTGCTGGTAAGATTGAAAAAGAACCTATAACAAGTATGAATATGCTTAGTAAACTTATATATTTTGAGATATACCAGACAGCCAACATGATCTATCAATAAAGAACAATAAATACGGGGCATTGAGCATAATATCAAGCAAAATTACATAGTTTGGAGCAGAGGAAGTCACAATATTAAGCAATCTACAAGATTAATAAAGCGTGAATTCAACTTCAAACTATAAGACTAGGGTAGGCAATTCCGGCAACAACAGAAAACATGACAAAAACACAACATGGAGATAATGGGTTAATGTTGAACCTTCTTGTGTTCATTTTGTTATCGTGTCGATCCAATAGGGACACGAAAATTTCATGTCGAGTTCGTGTCAACCCAACAACGACCCAATAACTCGTATAAATGTATTTTTCTGTGTATCCAGTCGCATATTGTGTCATTGTGTACTAACTGGTTATCATATCTTTTTAATTTTACTTTTATTTTTACTTCTTTTGTCTTATTATTTTGAGTTCGTGTTGTATCGAAAAAAAACCTGACAAGATTAAACGATTTGCAACCTCTATGAGATTAGCCCCACTCCCCCTGCTTGACCCACATAAAGCATTATTAAAGGCAAATTACAGAAGTATCATTGTCTTCTCTATTACAAGCATAGATATAATAGCACTTTCTTTTTTAAAGTATAAGTATCAATCCATGCACTTTTAGGGCTTAAAAAGAAATTCCATAGTTGAAAATTCTACTTCAACTTTCATATACAGGATAAGAAATGTTAATTTCATTGTGACATGAAAATGAATATTACATTCTAACTGTATTTATATTTAAGTCAGTTGTAAGTAAAACATTCCCCTTATTGAGTAACTGCTACCCAGGGCTGAGTAAGTTCTTTATGTTATACACCCAAAAAGTGTGCAGTATTTCTCATTAAATACAGACCTAGACCTGTTGAAGTCTTGAAGACCTCAGTCCTGGTAACCATGTCAACCGAATAACATTTTCATATCTAAGCATTTATCATCAAACCCTTTAGTCGTGGTGATGTAAACCAGGTCACGTAAGAAAATTTTCAAAGTCTTATTAGAGCAATGCAGGACATGCCCAAAATTAATTTGGCTATGATATGAAACCTTCAAAAGTCTGAAATAACATAATACGACAAGCAAATATCATGAAAGGGAAAACGAGAGATTGGCCAACTTCAGATAGAGCAAGTGAAGAGTTAGGCATCAAACTACTGTTGATCAGTGATTGTTATCATAAATAAAATGAGCAATTTCAACAATTAAGAAATAGTTCTTGCTTTACCATTTCGCAGGACAGTTGCAACATCAGCTTGGTATGCACGTAATTCCTGCAAACCAAGGGAATGCAGATAAGCATCATGTAGTAAGTAATGCCTACGCATGTATATATTCATTCTACCATGCACGATCTTTAGAAATCAAACTGACCTCGAGGGCTTTCTCCGCATTTGTTTCTGTGATTACTCCAACAGCTGCATTTGCAGCCAGTATCATGAGGATAACCTGTGGTTCGGATATGGTAAACCGGTGAGACAAGTCAAGACTTGGTAAACAATGAATAATTGATGGTGCTGCTCTTTAACAAAATCAACAAACTAAAACTTTTAGACCTCCTTACCTATGTAAAAAAAAAAAAAAGGCAAAATGTTGAACAAGAAATTACCCAGATAATAGTTCAATTGTTATCTCTCAACTCTCAGACCATATGGAACAAGTGAATGATATATGAGGACCATTTTTGGGATAAAAAAGGACTTCCTCAAAGAAACTAGCAATTTCCTCCAAAATATCATTGTTCTCAAAAGCGGCATATACTGGTCACAATGCTCATATACAGTATCTTGTGTTGCCTACTACAAACAAAGAGTCTATCGATAGACCTGGAATGGCACCACTAGTCACCAGCCGGCGGATAAATCAACTAGAAAATTGAGGACATCAAACATTTGTTTTCCACAAGATAATCAAGTTTCTTATCAATAGAAAGCTATAATTTGAGACTGAAGAGTTTCTGACCATCCAATAAGTACTTGAACGCAAAATAAAAGCAACACAAGCATGGTCACAATAAAAATAGCCATTGCACATTCTTTCTGAAAACAGAGTCAACAAGTTGTTATCTTACTGAAGGCTCCACGAAGGCAGAAAGGCCTGTCTCTCCATTGGCCAAAGCCAAAAAGAAGGAGACCATAGCAGCAGCGATTAATATCTTTACGAGTAAATCATCAAACTGCTTCAACACCAATCTCCAAAAAGGAGTACCTGCAACAAGAAGAAACAGTAGCAATGTTAAAATCATTATCCAACAGAAGGGATAAAAATTATCTTGAAGCAGAAATAAAGAAACAGATGCACCAATACTACTCATAAAAATCAGGATTTGGTTATCTAACTGAAGTCCATAAACTAGTTTGTTTCTCTTACTAGATATGGTTTACTGAAATCGAAGGCAAGATACAAAATCAATGCATGAGCAACATCAATTGCTTTTATATGGTAGAATATAGTAGACATATATAGTTAAAAGCCTGAGATCGTGGCTTGCATTCCCGCATGTTTGCATGTGTGTGAGTGTGTACGCGCGCAAGGGTGTGGTGGGGGGCCAGGGGAGGGGTGGGTAAGTTTTTGTGTGTGTGTGTGTGTGTTAGTGTGTGTGTGTTTGGGTGCGAGTAAGTGTGTGTGTCTGTGTGTGTGAGAGAGAGAGAGAGGCTGGCTTACTTCGTTCTTGAGGAAGCACTGCAACCCAGCATTTTACATGCATTCGAGAAAAATGAGCAACACATTAGATTAAAAGCAGCAAACGTAAAAAAACAGAAGTCAACTAAATGAGAAGTACACAATATGAGAAGGACATTTATTATCTGTAGCATTACAAGCTTATATGACTGCTGAATATCAAAGATAACCACTATTCATCCAGGAAGCCAAACAAGTCAGAATATTGACTAACTATTCTGCTTGAAATCAGAAAAGTAGTAGTGCAGGAGACGATTATTCTTCTTTAGAGTTTTTTATTAGTGTGTCTAGTATTTACTTTCTCTTAGCAGCATAACAGCAATTGCCATATTACGACCCAAAAAGGAATGGAAGGTCCATGCGAGTTGGAACATATAATGTACAGCCAAGAGCAACTTTATTCCTAAACAATCCATAAATGGTGGATGTAATTTCCATGACCACTCATGCCCTTCGATTTTCCACAATATTTCATATGATGTTTTACCAAAATGTCCATTAAAATTATCCGGTTGTGGAATCTGAACCAAATAGCCACTGATTCAGCTGCCCATGCACAAGGAAGTCAAGATATTTGCTTCCGTATATTATGTGGAAAGGTTTTAAGATGTCGAGTAGCTTTTAACAGTGACGAAATGAAGACTTGTTTATAGAGAAGTCTAATTGAAAATCATAAGGGAGAAATAGAATCATGATTTGATTATATTTCTAAAACTTGAATTGAAAAATATCATTTCCAGGAAGAAGAAATCTCACCCGAAATCTAGGTTATCCAATCCACACCCCAGGGCTTCGCTCATGCAAAGCGTATCTTTTAAAATTTAAACTACCCTTGGCTATCAATTAAGAAAATACATCCACCACTTTAAATGGAAAAGCGATAGTGAGGAAAATTGTTATAACAATATGTCTTCAGGCTTTCATTTACCCTACTATAGATGATGCTGTATCTATATATGCTAAGCTAAATTTTCTGCAGTTTATCCTTCATTAACCATCCAAATGCCTCGGAAATACAATACTAACCGTTTTTCCCATACAATCTACCATGATTCGCGACCTGGAAAACAAATAAACAAATAAGCACGGGCCCCTTTAGTAGAATGCTTCTCATATCAACATTAGATTAGCGGAAAACGAAAATCTTGATTTGTGGAAATGCATCAGTAACCAAATAATGGGAATGTGTCGATCAGCCAATAGTAACAACTGTTTTACCTGTGAGTCTGTCAAGCCTCTCGTAGGATCCACACCAAAGAACTCCAAAACCTGTTCACATATTACAAATTCACACTAACTCCGAATGCCACCAACTTAAAATTGAGTCAAAATTACCAAATATTATGATAATACAATTTTAAACAACATTAACTCCAATCTAATGGTGTGCAATGCTCTGCTGATCTATAAAAACTAGCAAGAAATTATTAAAAAAGAAAAAAAAAACTCTAAAATATTGAGTACAAGCTGAAATTTGCTGCTTCAACTTAACGGAATGTGAGAAGATTTTACCTCGCTGACCGATCTAGCGTAAGCATTCTCCATTGTTTTCCCGACGTTTGAAACGATCACCACGAATTACTTGTTGATAATGTGATCATTTATTTCATTATTGCTGGGGAAACTAAAAAATTAAAGGAACGAAAATGTTAGAAAATTTGATTGATTGATCAAAGAGAAATTTAGGGTTTATGAGACGGAGATCAAATCAAAGTGATTGTGTGAATTTTTAGTGTAGTAGAGCCAAAGTGCATCCCTAGTATATCATGCGTCATTGCTACTCTGTCCGAAAGTTAATTTAGCTTCACATTTTCCAGAGGGTATATTATATGGTAATTAAGTTCATCGAGCTGGCATTGCTATAGGAAAGAAAAAATGAACCTACAGTCTTGCTAGTTTTTTTTTTTTTTTTCCAACAACAACAATCTTTATTTTATTAACTAAAAATACATCAAATACACAAAGTCGAGTAATCAACGGATTGCCAAGTTCCTAATAGACACAGCTATTACAAACCAATGAGGGATATCAATACCAATCCCCCTCCAACGACCCATCTAGTCAAATAAATACCTACCACACTAACATCAACACAATTACACAAACTGACATGAAAAAAACGAAGAACACATAGCTAATATATCCTTTACAACTACCTGAACTTCCACTGCAAAGCATGATGGATTCTTCAATCTATTGCACCATCTCTTATCCTTGAATGCAACCTCCACTTTATCCCAGCCTACTGTCACACATTTCCAAAGCCATGACCTCAACATTATTAATAACTCCTCCTCAGTCAACTGATTCTGCTGAGAAGTTATACCCCATGTATCCACTTCAGCTCCTAAAAAACCTTGGATAATAAGCTCATCAGATATTGAACATTTAGCAGTGACATCAGAGTTCTGATGCCTTACTCATATGTCCCCATCTACATTCCTATCTCCCTTTGCATCTGGACTATTTCTGCTACCCTCCTTCTGCAGCAATAGCACCTCATCATATTCTATCCATTCCAGCTTTGCCCTCTGCACAATATGATATTCATCTAATCTCTCTCCTCTAAATATCCAATTATTTCTTGTCCTCCAAAGCCACCATAAGATATAAGTAGATAGGCTTACTTTGTCCTTATAGTTTTGAGCTTTATTAATAGAACCGAGATCAACCCACCACTCTTGAAATTTTAATGCTTGCTTTCTTAATTGCTGCCATTCCAACCCTGCCAATTTCCAGGTCTTGATTGCTCTTTCACAGTAGAAGAATATATGCTCCATGGTTTCTGCTTCTTCACCACACCAACTGAAAATAACATCCTCTTCCATTCCTTTCCGCTTTAGCCTCACTTTTGTCCCTAAAAAATCATGCCAGCACCTCCATAGGAATGTTTTGATCTTCTGCTTGATAGGAAGTGCCCATGTTCTCTGCCACATTTTTCTGGTAATTCCTTTACTTCCCTAGGTTGATGCTTGTTCTGTTGCTCTTCACTGACCAGAAGCAGTGTAGTAAGACTTCAAAATATTCAAAAGAAGCTGAGCATGAGAGACATCTGCTTGGCACAGGATTAAAGAGTCATCTGGTGCTTTATCACGGTCCATATCAAATAAGGCTTGCTTAATCTCCCCTTCATCCACAGGTTTGCACACATGACTTAGAGTAATTTTTTTTTTTTTTTCTCAAAATGACGAGGATTGTTTTATCAATTGGGCAAAAAAAAATGGTTTTTAACTCAATTTTACTGTTGAAAGTGTGTGATTGTTTTCAACTTGGGCTATGTTTGCTTGAGTGGACATGATTAGACTAAATTTATCTCATTTAAGCCTATGTTTGTTTGGAAGATTAGACAAGATTAAGGGCTTAATATGGGTTTAGTCTTACATTTGTTTTCCATGACTGCGGCCCGCCCGATTAGATGAGACCCGCAACCCAGATGGAATTATCTTGAGTATTGTCGATTATTTGATCTCGGCTCGAGGGTGAGATTATTTTTCATCTGTACAGTATTTATATGACCAAACTACCAAATTACCCCGATAAAGTAAATAATCTTCCTCAATTACCCTTACAACTCTTCAAATTTACCTTCAAGAAAGGCATTAAATATTTAAATCGCACAATGATTTCCAGGCATGTCTTTCTACCTTGTAAATCACCGTGCCATGTAAATTGAATCTCAAACATCAAATTGGTGATTAAAAATTTTTCCAAGTTATGGGTATCTCGTTGAGGTCTTCAAATCAAGCAAGTGGTTCCACCCGCGCAAACTTGTTTCTCGTCAACGTCAAGAGGAGATGGATGAGCTGGTGGGCGTGGTGGTGGATGCGAATTGGCTGAGGAGGAGCATCTTAGCCGACATCGTGAGCGCCATCACCGTGTACTAGGCGGTGTTGTTCTTGGAGGCGATGGCGGAGACGTGATGCAAAATTGGTAAATGGGTTTGAGGAGCGCATAAGGTTTTCAATTTATGAAGATTTGGGGTTTCTTGATTTGGGAATTGGAATTAAGGTCAATTTTTTTTTTTTTTTTTTGGGGGGGGGGGAATTTTTTTATCGCCAATAGTGAATCTGATTACAGATCGAGGCTTAGGCTTATGAAGTAAAATTTCTTTCACCATGGAGATTAAGGATTAATTAGTTCTGAACAATCAAATTTAATGCATATATTAGCATATGTACACATTCTATCACGATTTGCTAATAATTTTTGCTTTCATGGTTTTGGTAAATTGTTGTGTCAAATTATACATAATCTTTGTTTTGCCAAATGAATGTAAGGGTAAAAATGCACATTTATGATTGTATCACATGTCTAGTCATACCCAACAAATGAAAGATTGAATTTATTCCCATATCTATCTCATTGTCCGTCTTGGTAAACAAACATAGAACCATTTTAGTCCAAACAGTACAATCTTACCTCTCCAAATTAAATTAATCTAATCCTATTTAGACAAACAAACATGCCCTAATAAGATTGCACTGTTAGGATTTCTTCCATCTCGTGTTTGTTAGCTTGATATGGTTTTGTTTGAATAAATATTGAAATTAGTGAAATGTCCAAAATGTACAATTAATATTTTATTCTCTTTCGTTCTTTCCTCTATCCTTCTTCACCATTTTCTTTTCATTTTTCATATGCACCTTATATTATGTCCATTTTTTTCTCTTTTCATTTATTTCTCTTTAGGTTGATAGTTTTAATTTTTCTCTCCCATTCTTTTCCTTTATCCTTTTTTTTCTTTATTTCTTCTTCAATGCTTCTATTCCAATCACAAAGCTCTCACCGAGAACTGTCAATTAAAGTGTAAGTTGCCCGATGGAGGCGGATTTTCGCCGTTGAAGATTCGAACAAGCGGTGGGATAGGGAAAACCAAATTTTGAGATTGAAGGTGTCTAGATCAATAATTTTTCTTGCTATAATAAAAAATTCTAGAAATTAAATATTCACACTCTCGTCATTTTTCTTGCTATAATAAACTTTCTTGTTTTTTAATGTGTACAAATTCTCGGGGCTACCTGGCGGATAGAGACGGTGACGGCCCTCCTTGGCGGCCGATGACTGGTGTTGTTGTGCCATGGGCGGGACGAGGAGGATATGAAATGAAAAAATTAAATGATAGAAGAAAATAGAATTGAAGCTCTTCTGCCTTAGATCCATGGTTGCAGGGGAGAAATCTATTTCTAGAGTTCAATAATTGAAAGATGAATTGAAGATGAAAGAGCCAGAAAAGATGAAAGAAGATAAAATTAATAACTATGGCAGCAAAGAAGAAAAAAAATGGCGAAAAAGAGTCCAGAAAAGATGAAAGAAGATGAAAAAAAGGGTGGGGGTGGGAGGTAAATTGGTCATTTCTTTATCCTGTAAATGTGGGATAAAAAATATCTCAACTCTAATTCAAGATTGAATTATCATACATACTCAAGATAAAGTTGTTTTAATCTCGGGCTCTGTCTAATCATACGGGCATGAAACTTGTAAACAAACGATGTATTGTGCCATGATTAGAAGCCTAATCCTATCTAATCTACCCTATCAAACACGACCAAAATGGGATATGATTGGGCCCACATATTTATTCCTGCCACTGCAAAAGTGTCTTTAACTCCACCAGCCCATCTGTAAAAAAATTGATTGTCGTCTACAACTTTTTTGACTCCTCTTGCTTATTTCAAATCCATGGAGCTGTCTCTGAAGTCGTACAACATATCATCTCAAATTTTTCCTCCATAAAAATTCCTCACCCACCTCCGTGATTGTATGGATCTCTTCCCACACCAAAATCAACCGGCAACAGAACGTGAAGAAGGCGCTGAAGGGAGGTCAGATCGGCGACCCGACGAAACGACAGAGAGCACCGGCAGCGTATCGGTCACATCTCCAAAAAAAAAAAAAAACGACTTCGGCCAACAAAGGTACACGATACTCCTCTTCAATTTGTAAAATTGAAACGTGCTTGAGGTCAATTATCTTTGCCTGCAAGATTGTGCTTGAGGTGCGCCAATTTTGAAACATGCTTGAGTTTATCTATTTGTTTTCGTAGCAAGATTATGGATGCACGACCGAAGATAAATATGAATATTTGGGAAAAAAAATTGTGTCGGATCTGTTCATCATGTTACATTAATTTTATGTTCTTTGTGTTACTTCATTTTTTTTTGGGGGGATTCTTATTCCGTCTCCATGTTGATGATGTTTTATAATTATTTTTGAGATTTAAGATTACTGGCATTGGGGTTTTTTAAAGTTGATAGTTTTGTAAACCAAAAATCATGTTCATTGTATATCGATTTTTGTTATTGTTAAGGGAAAGTTGGAGGTGCACTTCGTTGTACTTTCATTACTGAGGGCGTCTGTCTGTAGTTGTCGCCGTGTTCAATGTTGATGAAATATCTTGCCAGATTTTACTTCAATTGCAAGTACATGGCATTTTGTGTTGTTACCTTTTATTTTTAGGGGCATTTTGTGTTGTTACATTTTACTTGCAGTTAATCTTAAGACATGTGAAGAGTATCATACCACATTGTAGTTGGTTTGTTTATATCTCATAAATGTAGATGTCATATAACGGTGGTATTGGTACTTCAACTGATAATAGTCAAGGCGACGCGAAATGGCCTCCCGAAAATGAAGCCGCGTTTGTGAGTGTTTTGTTGGAAGAAGTCCAGTTGGGAAAACCGTGCGGCCGGTAAGTTCACACCGAATCAATGGGCGACCATTCTTGGAAAGTTGATAAAGCGGTGCCCTACTTTCTATCTTTATAAAGTCGCCCAACTGCACAGTAAGTACCAACGTATGAAAGTCTATTGGAGAAGGTTTCACAACATAGTTACCAACGCAACCGAATTGGGATGGAATGACACAAAAAAAATGATTGAAGGGACCGATGAATTGTGGACCAAATGGACAACAATAAGTATTTTTATAACATACAAATTATTTTGTAAAATTATTGATCTTTTGACTAGTGCTTTTTTTGTTGCTATTACTGTGGTTGTATATGTTAAATAGAATGATGAATTCATGAAAGTGATTTGCTATTAAATATGGATATATATGTTATTGTGAGTTGGTCCAGTAATAATTATTAATTTCCTTAGATATATATTTCATCACTTTTTAAGTTTTTATACGTTCTTTTGCTCTGTTCTTCTCATCTTGGTAAAATCCCGTTTTCAATGTCACGTGCACATGCAAATAAAAGGGATCATGACATGGAGAATAAGGTGTGCGTGCACTATGAAGCACTGACTACTATTTTTCACGGCACGGCTGCTACGGGGTTGACTGCGAGGGCATCAACTCAACGGGTGGTCGAGGGTCGAATCGTCGGTAGTGACCCATCCGGCAATGTCAGCCACGACTTTGTGGCGGAGGAAGATGACGACCCAATGGTCACCCCGACATCTCATGAACGGAATGGTAGGCAGAGGCGGTCCGTTCGCCCAAAGAGAGGCACTGAGTCTAGTTTTGACACGACCATGTATTTGGGGTCAGACTTAAATGTATCCCTTAAAGAAAGAAACAACAAACCCCCAAAGCTAACGACAATGAAACAAGCTATGTGCGACCTTCAAGCAATTTTGGATATGGATCTTGATCTTTTCCAATATGTGTGCAAGAAGGTTTGGGATCCCACCAATCGAGCGATGTTTGCGGCAATTACTAGTGACGAGAGACGTCGTATTATAATTAAAATGTGGATTGATGAGGGCCCCGGTGATCAGTGAAGGGGGATGTTGAAGAAAGTTTTTTATTGCTCTTTATTGCTTCTTAGACTTCTCTATCTTCCTATTTTCTTCAACTTTATTGCTCTTTATTGCTTCTTGGACTTCTCTATATTGCTATTTTCTTCATCTGTACTCTGTTTGACATTTCCAAGCTACATTTGTTGTTGCATGATTATTTTATAATTTGTTTGTGGACATTTGTATGTATGTTTTTAGCAAATACATTTATTTGTAGGATGTCTTATGTACACGATAGTGACTCACATAAGGAGGAGATGGATGATTTGCCCGACGACATTGATAGTGATTTGGAGCTGGTGGAAGACTATTATCCCTTGGAAACATCCTTAATGGTTGGGGCTCAATTTCAACAACTCGTAAACATTTTCTCGGCTTTCTCGTCCGCATTTCCCCCTTTAAGAAGAACCCCTACTGAGAATCCGCTTACACGGGTTTGGACTGTGTAAATGAACTGTTAGTTGGAAATCCACGGCGCTTTAAAGATGCAATGGGAATAAATCAATGTCGTTTTAGCTCCTATGTGATGAAATCAAATAGCGGCATTCCACAAAGAAACGAGACAACAAAGAATAGGCATAGAAGAAATTGTCGCCATTTTCTTGCATATAATAAAAGGTCATCAAAGGCAACGACGTACGGGCGAGACATTCAGACATTCGGGGGCGACAATTAGTTGTCATTGTCACAAAGTCGTCAATGCTCTATGTTACCTAGCCTCGCCCCCAAACTTCAACCGTATTGCACCGTGGATAAGAAATAATCGGAACTTATATCCCTACTTCAAGAATAATATATGACTTTATTTTTTAATATGTATAGTTATTATTTTAACATAAATTATTTTTATAGTTGAAATTGTAATTTCTAATGCTAGGATTGCATTGGCGCCATTGAAGGCACTATTATACCATCGTGGGTGCCCGAAGGACAGCAGGGTTCGCACAAATGTAGGAAAGGTTATGTAGCCCAAAATGTGATGTTGGCGTGTGATTTTGACTTGAAGTACACTTTCGTCCTAGCGTGCTGGGAAGGCAGCGCAAACAACGCACGTATTTTTAATCACACTATGTCAGACCCCAGATATAATTTCCCCTTTCCACCACCCGGTAATTCGATCAGTACACTTTTCATACATTTGTATTATTACGTAATTAAATCATAATCTGTTGTATCAATTTTTTCTAGAGTGCCTGTAACTTCACATCATCTGTTCATGCAGGTAAATTTTATGTGGTGGACTCCGGATACGCAAACATCCCAGGTTTCATGGCACCATATCATGGTGAAAGATATCATCTTCCAGAGTGGTTGGGATCTAACCAGTTGCCCAACAATGCTCGTGAGTTGTTTAACAGACGACATGCCACTATCCGTAATGTTATCGAACGCCACTTTGGTTTGCTAAAAGGGAAGTTTCCCATCATAAAGGGGTTGATGCCAAACTACAGAGTTCACTCACAAACCGACATTGTAATAGCTTGTTGTGTTCTACACAATTTTATTCGGATGCATGGACAGCTGGAAAACATGCCGCCTGAATTCAGGAATGCAGAGTACGTACGGCGACATGATCCTCGAGATCGTACTATACCTTTTATGTCCAATGATAGTAACGCGAACCCCAGCGTTTGTGAGCATTGTGTGTTGCGTGACACGATAGCCCAAACCATGTGGGCGAACCGAAGATAGAACATCGTTTGTATTAATGAAACCCGAACAGACCCACGCTTGCAATTAATGAAACCCAAGAACTTATTTGCGCGTGTAGTAGTATCAGGTTTAATTTAAAAATTGTTGTGTTGTTCGTAATTTTTAAAAAAATTTATGTTCTACTTATTGCAATTTGATTTACTTATTTATAAACAAATGTGTGTTTTTGTGATTGTATTATATACCAGTACGTACCTCGTGCAATGCACGTGATTAAATCAAAACTATTTTATTTCATAATATAACATTATTTTACTCATAAAAACAATTTCTAAACTCCAACTTGAACCTATTTTATTTTATTTTATAATATAACACAAGGTTTTAAATAGGGGACTAAAACGTTTGTGGCACTGTAGCTATAGCGGAGATTTAGCGGGATTTAGCGGCTAAATTGCACATGAATACAAATAGCGGCACGCTGCCAAAAAAAGTTATTTCTCAAATAGCGGCAACTTTAGCGAGCTATTTATTTCCTTGATATAACATTATGGTGGCATTTTTACTTTGCAGAATGAATAATAAAAAAGATAGCCTTGGTCTTTGTACGCCTTGGTTTAGATTCGATACCAACTCGAACTCTCCTTGAAAGGGAAACACTTACCGATCTCAGGGTCAAGATCAAGACTTTAACAAGAGGTGTGGTTGCTTTCGTCAGTTTGAGATTCACGGCATGAGTGACGCGTGTCAGAAAGGAAAAAAATGTGGTATGGGCAATCAACACGGGCCACATTATGGAGAGACGTGATTTTTTGCATTTGAATTCTTTTCTGTAAAAAAAAGTTCCCACTACAACTCATGCATTTTTGTCATCTTTTCTGTTAAAAAGGTTCCCACTTCTTTTCAGTATGGGCAATCTTTTTCTTTATAACTTTTTATTTCTAACTTTTTTTGTTTTTTCCATTTTGTTCATGCACATTCAGAGGAACCACATTCCGTATGGTATTTTGACTTTTAACGTGCAAATAAAATTATTGTGAATGAATTGGACTTTTAACATACTAAATTAAAATATAATAAACTACATTTAATCCCCTTTATGTTATCAAATCTAGAAAAAAAGACCCCTATAAGTAAAACAATTAATCTATTTCGCTTAATATTAAATATCATATTCTACGCTTATGCATATACATATCACCATATTATTTCTATTTATTTAAGATATATACTTTTGTACTTATGTAATAGTAAATCATATTAATATTTTTATATGATATAAACATAAAAATTCAACATGGGTTGACATTTTCATTTAATGTACGGGTGTTTAATTATTATGATAAAAAAATATACTTTGACAATTTAATTAAAACCCAAAGTATTGTTTTATATAAAATAAATTATTTTTAGTTTTTAAAAAAATTAAAAAATTTATAATATTTTGTACAAAAGCTTTCTAATTCAACACCCCTGAAATACACGAGTAGTAGTATAATTGAACACGTGTAAAAGAAAAGCCATATAATTGGCTCAATTTAATTGGAAAACCTGACAACATGAAATGTGATCATAATAGAACATAGTAGTATATTAAACTTGGTCTAAATTTCATTCCCAACTTATAATAGTAACTTAAAATAGTACATGTCTTTTGTACGCCAAATAGTCTCGTACGATTACACGTTCAAACATCCAATAGCCTTACCTTGAAAACTAGACACTCCTAGCCAATTAAAGTGAAACGCATGTCGCGGCCTCCACGATTCCACTTTGCTCCATAAATTCACGAGAATCACCATGTTCCATCAAGGTCTTCCCATGCGCTTGGATTATTGGAACATTGTATCGACCTCCTTTACACATCAAGATTGCTCTGCTAGTATCATTAACTTGGTCTTCGATATGCTACCTCCAAAAACTCATAGGAATGGCCTGCAATAGTAACACAATGTAAATTAACAGTTTGTTTCCTTCCATGTTGCTTCATTTCAAGTGTTCCGTGAAACGTACCAAACGTGCCCTTTGTACGTGCGTTTTCTTGATATCCACAAAGAAGCAATATTGTGGAGCTCGTTCAACAGAATTACAAGTGAACACTTTGACTACAAAGTCATAAAGAGTTGTGCGCTCGAAATACAAAATATATCCCCGTGAATATCTTCCGCTCGCACAAAATATTGCCAACCATCATGATATTGCAATTGATTTCTCACTTTTACCAACCAAACTTCATAACTACGGTGCTCCCTAGTAACTATTGTACAATTTACGGTGACATGATTTTCATACTGGTAGTAGATTGAATCGGGCAATGCCTGTACGAATACCACACGCATTTTGTGCGAAGGATTTAAATTCAAGTTAGCATTAAATTAAAACAAAAAAAAGCATGTACGTTCGAGCGGGCAACTTCATACCAAGGTCGGGCTGCTTGCATCCGTAATAATGGTAACGAACGGGTCAAACATATTTGCCATTTAAAAGTACCTGTAAAAAATATAAAGTGAAGCCATGTTTCATATGAAGTACCGTTTACAAAAAATTAATAAAATTAAATTAAAAATATCAAATTCTTTGAATTAATTGCATTTGTATTGAATAAAAAAAAATATGTTTGACATATATTAAGAATGATATTAATAGATTTACTACAATAATAAATTAGATATATATATATATTTATATATATATTTGACATATATTTTGAATTGCATATATGAATATTCTAACGTTACATATATACGTATTACATAGATTTAGCGCAATAATAATTTGCATATATACATTTAAGTTTAGCATATTCTTCCTCATCAAATAACACTTCATGTAAATTGTGAATTGTGATTCTCCGAGGACTTGGAATTGGGTGTTTGGGGTTTATGTTTGTTGCATTACGTCCAAAGAGTCTATCATCTCATTCTAAAGTGGCGGGCCCACACATATGACAAGTTACAAAAAAAATTTGGGTAACCGAAAGAAGCAGCCATCTTTATTACAAAATAATAATGAACATTTGGTAGAAAATTATAAAAAAGGCACAAAGTACAATGAATAGTAGTACTACAACAAATTTATGCCACTAATTACAACAATTTGTTTCTTTTTTTCTCTCTTTTTTTTTTTGATTTTCGGAGCAAACAAAGTCCAATTGTCATAAAACCAAAAAAAGAAAAAGTGCAACAAAAGAGGGCGGTGGAATCGAGGTTTAACCCACCGGGTGGAAAATTGAAGGAAACAAATTTTGTTGAGAAGAACAATCTCGGGGTGGCCAACACATATCCCATTCAACACAAATTTTTTTCTCCTTCCTGAGAACATCTCCACTCCACCGGTCCGTCCTTCGTACAACCATTGGTGAAACCGAAGAAGAAGACAGATTCATTGTCGTGAGAGGTAAGCTCGGGCAATTCACACTCATATGCTTTTAATTGATGTGTTCTCGGTATTATATTTTTTGGATTTTCTGTACGTTATTGTCGTCGCTAATTAGGGTGTCCACGTTTATGCCGTTCATTATTCTTGTTGTCGGAATTGTATACCGGTGTCCCTATTTTTTGTCATACATCGGTGTTCCTATTTTTTGTGATACATTTCACCCGGCCCCATATCGTATGTGTGTAGTCCTTTGTCGTTGCCTTTTGTGTTCAACTCTGTTCGAACTTGAACTTCTTTTTTTAACAATTTACAATATACTTGTAGATAACACGTAAGACAACATGTCCAAGCACTTTGAAAGGTTTTTCAAGTACATTAATATTGGTACGTTTGCGTATAATAACAATCATCGTGTTCATGTCCAATTTTCTAGACAAATTTTGGCTAATGTCACATAAATCGTGAAATTCGTTGTTTGTTACGTGCAACCCAGAAGCTTTCGGATGCTCTGAACCATCAATATAGCCACCTTATACACGTCTTGTGCACCCTTACCACCAGAAAGGGTCGAAGGTATAACGTCACAATGAGAGGTAATCTTTTCGGTTGGTTGTTGATGAATGATGGCTAGAATTTGTGCGTGCAGAGGACATTATGACCGACAATTGTCTGTGGTTCGACCGCACATCGTTAACCGATTTCGTCATCACAGTCCTCACGGATAATCAAGTTGAACGGGAGCTTCGACACCATTATACGCTGCAGATAACAAAAACCTATGTGGAACGTGCCTAGGGGTGTTCACGGTCCGGTTTTAACCGACAAAAACCGTCAATCCGGACCGCGGATTGGTTAAATGGTCGGTTAAAAAAGCTTTAAAAGATCCGGTGGTTAATTTTTTTAAAAATCCGGAATAACCGGTCCGGTTAACGGATTACCTACGGCAAACCGCCGGTTTAACCGGACTGGACCGGTAAATATTAAAAAACTATAACAAGTATATATATATATATGCATTCAGTCATTCACTATGGCCGACAAATACTATACATTCACTTTCACTTTTTGGCATTTTATTGACTTAATTTTGTAAGACACTATAACTTTTCACTTTTTCCCACGTTGTTTGGGTTTAGTTTGCATAATTTAATCTTCATCATTTTTGTATTTTTATGTTTATGGGACGAAATGTTTAGTTTTATGCTGGGACTAATTTATTCTTAATTTTTAGGCCCAAATAATATCTTTTGGGCCCAAAATTGAAAAATAAAAATTAAGCACAAAATGAAAAAAACAAAAAATGAAGACCCAAAACAAGGATTTTGGATCTAACCGGTTAGCCGCCAAACCGGACCATCCAATGCGGTCTGGATTGTGGCCGGTTAAATAATAAAATCGGTCCGGTTATGGACAAGAAAAAAAATTAACCGTTAGGTCCGGTCTGGTCATGGTTTGGGCTAAAACCGGACCAATCCGGACCGTGAACACCCCTAAACGTGCCCGCTTGGTAATTGTGTATTATATATAATCTCCGTTCAATTTATGTTTTTTTTTATTTCATTTCAAGCGCATACGTAATTAAAAGTACCCGGTATTACAGCCTATACCAGTTAGTTTTTGGCGATTTTATGTCCAAAATGTGCCTACCGACTTAAGTAGAGTAATTTTGGACTTTGACGAGAGTACATATGAATTACAAATTGTTCAAGGACATGGAAGAGTGTTGATGCAAAATTGGGATGCTCGGGAGTTTGTTGATGACACTGTAATGGTTGAAGGGTTTATATGGTGCTTCACATTTATTCCTTATGTTTGTGTTCGTTTCGAGGTTGCTTTGATGTAATTTGTGTTTGGAGGTTAGGTTGGTATACCTCATTTTGTGCTGAGGGTGATTCGGATTTTGTGGTGTACCAAACCTATGTGATGGTGTCTATTCTCTATTGACATTTTTTACCCGTGGATCACAGTTATGAATGGTCTCCTATTTTGTTTTAATTCATATTAATATTCATTTGCATTACAATTGTGTAGTACAATTGTAAATAGGATTTAAAAAAAAAAAAAAATTGGGAAAATAAAGCTATGTTCATAATTCATATTAATATAACAAAAAATATTTTAAAAACACATGGCCCCAAAAATAAATTGGCCCACGTGTAATTTGTCCAACCATACCAATCGGACATGTTCTCCACTTATATAAATACACTCATGGTTTGTGGGCAACAATCACACTACAATTACTCCATTTAAGCCATACTACAAAATCATGAATTTTCCACAGATAAACTCAAAGGGTGAACACTTCTATTTTATTCGCGAAGGTTTTTCAAAAAAAAATGGAATGCGCGTAACGAAGAGCGTTTCTGTTTGATACTACAATGTTTTATTCGATCAGAGGCCATGTCACACGAGTTACATATCGAGCAAGCATTCAACCTTCTGTACCAGACGTGCCTCGCAGAAATTTCTCCCAATCTCACTTTCATGGAATGCTATGTCACGTTCAAGGTATTGAAGGACAGGTACTGTATGTTTCGGTATTTGCTACAACAAGACGGTGTTGTTTGCGACACAACCTTGAACAAGATCTATCTTGATGACTACCAATGGGAAACGGCGAAGCATGTATGTACATGAGCGTATTTCTTAATCTCAAATCTTTTTAGCACCCATGCTATAATTCGCGTGTTCCAGCACTGGCCGTTAGCAGGGCATTATGTTCATTCTCGTGAGGCATTGTGGGATGTTTTAGAGATGACATTTGAAATAATTATCCTTCAAGATTACCCGGGGTGAAGGAATCTCCAAGCGGCACCCAAGTCTCCGGATGATGGACCAATTATATGCGGATTACATGGCGGAAGCTAGTCGGATGGTGGCGCGAAGAAGGCCCGGACATTAGAATTTGTTGCGGTTAAATGTTTATTGTGGTTATCACAATAAAAAAGGTTCGGAGGACTGAGACATTCGTTTGATGTACTGTTTCGTATTTTATTTTTAAGAAAACTCTCGGCTTGCCCAAATGTGATAGATCATATCGTCCCCCTTTTTTGTTAACAAAGCCTCCTAAATCATGCTTATGTAAAGAGATCCAAAAAAATGGGCATATGGAGTCCCTTTCGTTGGAGTTACAGTACACAAAAAATGTCGTCTTATCACTCTTCCATATTTGGTTTGAAATCTCAGTTGCCTATACACGAAAAAAAAGTGCGCGATATTTTCATGCTGGTAACAATTAATACATACAAGACCCACACTATTTTTAAAAAAAAAAACAATAATCGGGACCTGTTTGTCCCATTTTTGTTGCATTTTTCGTGATTATTTTTCTCTTTTTTTTCCCCATTTTATTTTTTTCCCTTGGTTTTGGTCTGTTTTATTTCGTGTCGTGTGTTTTCATTTATTTAGAGTCTTTATGTGTTTTCAGTTATTTTCCTCGTTTTCTCCGTTTTTGTTTTCGACTAGTGTTGTGCAGGTCAGGTGCCTCATTCGGCTACAATCTGGAGGAGAGAAAATATTTAGCGAGCTTGATTCATAGAGAGATTCGTCGACGAGTTCAAACGAATCCCAATTATTAAACCGTGCAAATCGACCGATAGCTTTCCCCAGACTCGTGCCATGTTGGTACTACGACACGTCCTCCACTTTCACGACAGCTCTCAAATCTCTGTGCCGCGCCACGTACTCCAGCTCCTCTCCTCCAAGTCGTAAGACGACCACCGCGCCGATGCACAATGACCTCACCTTCACAGTTGCACCAATTCCTCACCACGGCACTGCAATTCTTCAAGGCGCGATAGCTGCACAGGCCTCCCCATGGCGCTGCACAAACATTTCATGGTGCTTTCAAGCCGCTGCACCTACACCTCCACGCCGTGCCACGAAGAGACTCACCGTCACACCGCGAAGAGACCCCCCGTCACGCCATGTCGCACTTCACGCCGTGCTACCGCCACCCTCCGCGCCGCGGCAGGCAACACGCCGCGGCGCTGCTACTTTTCTCCCCATCGCGCCGCGGAAAGACCTCCACGCCGCGGCAGTCATCTCCTTCGCGCCGCGGTGGGCCGCCGCGCCGCGCCACCCTGCTACCTCCACGTCGCTGCTGCAATTTTTCTTCTCGCGCCCAGACTTCAAGGCCGCGGCCGCGAGATCTCGTTCACCGCGGCCGCGGCGAGCAAACGGACCTCAGCGACCAGCACTTCAGACAAGAAAACTCGCGGCCTCGGGATGGTTCACGGTCGCAGAGCCGATCTTCGCCGCCGCCCGCGGGCCTCTCCGCGGCCGCGAGTCGCGCGATTAGCAGATTTAAAAGATTAGATTTGTGAACTCGATATTTATTACGCTCGAACCTAGGTTTTGTTCTGGCGATTGTTCTTTCTTTTCAAAAACTCGTTTCTTGTTCTCTTTTCATATTTTGGATCGTAGAACTCGGATTTAAAGTGGATTTCGTCGTTGTTTTCGGGAATAATCGTGTTTATCGAATTCAACCAGGATAATTATCAATCGTAAGATTTCTTTTATCTTAATCGTTAATAATGAATTCTTGGATTGTGGTGATTATTTTTGTTGATCGTTCGATTATGAGTAGCTAAATCCTCACGCTACGGAATATGGGATTCATGTTTTGATTTCGATTGTGATTATTGGATTCGTGATTGTTCGTTTCATGCGAGTTGAACTTTTAAAAGGGATTTTCAATTATCGTTCTTGAATATTGAGAATTGTCGAAGGGTGACACTTCGATGTGCAATTGTTTTCAATTGAATTTGATTTATTTGAGTTTGATGTTGGTGATTCTGTTTGACTAGTCGGTTAACCACCATCTAGTTTACTTAACCGACTCTTAGAATCGAAAGGGGAGGAGTCGGTTGAAATAGGCTCATATGGACTAGGCTTGTTCGTAGCTGTATTGCCTAGGCGTTTAATGAATTGTCAATTTGTCATTCAAGCTTGTTCTCTTGTTACAAAAAGTTATTGAGAACGAATACTTGAACGATAGGTTATTCAAGTCACTTAACCAAACAATTACTTGCCCGATAATTGCATTTTGAGCCAAAACGGATATCCCCGATTCCCTAGCCCTTCGAATCCTGATTGTTCTACGTGTTAAATTGCTATTTAATCCGCTTTATTTTAATTTTCGTGCTATTTCATAATTAAAACCAAACCCAATCATTTGAATTAGTAAGTTTAGGTATTTTATTCTTTTTCGTGATTGAATAAACATACACTATATTCCAGCTAACCTTCCTCGTGAGACACGACCCGGTGTTGAATCTTTCGATTCTACTCCAAAAAATATTTACAACAAATTGGCGTCGTTGTCGGGGAGGGTTTAGGATATATTTTGTGCGCTTATTCAGTTTTTTTTTTTCGTGTTTCTCTTGTTTTCTTTTTAACTATTTAGGTGTTAGTTCTTTGTTTTCTTTTGTTTTCATTTTATTTTCTTTTGTCTATCATTGGTGCTCGTAACCCGTGTTAGTTTTAGTGTATGCGTACTAGGAGTGGACGTAAACTGCTATCTCCAATCAACAAATCAGTCAACGAGAGCCTAAGAGAGCTGCTAGACGATCTTACACTGGAATCGCAAGAAAAAGGCAAGCACTCTCCAAAATCATCTGAAGGAAGCAACTCAGACATGGGTGAACAGCAGCAACAACCGCCCCGTAACGTCCTCAGAAACCTGGCTCAGCCCATGATCGGGCCAGTAACATCGTGCCTCCGATTGCCACAAGCCGCCCGCAACTTTGAGCTGAAGGTGGTCCACTACAATCAGCTCCCATCATTCCACGGGCTCGCCAACGAGGACCCACTCCACTTTCTCCGGGAATTTTACAACGTCCTCCAGAAATTTCCTCTACATGGGCTGTCTGAGGACCATTTAAAAATGCGATGCTTCCCGGAGACTCTGAAGGACCGAGCAAAGGTGCGGTTCATGACCCTCACCCCAGATTCTCTCACAACTTGGCCAGAAGTCTATGCCAAATTCGTCGGGAAATACTATTCCCACCAAAAGACCCAGGATATTCAGTCCCAGATAGTCTTATTCACTCAACTGCCGCACGAGCCTCTTCATGAGGCTTGGGAACGCTTTAAGGACCTTCAGAGGCAGTGCCCCCACCACAATCTCGCTCCGGGGCTACTAGCGAACTGCTTCTACGACTCTCTCCACCAGAACTTGCAATACATGGTGGATAATGCAGCCGGAGGGGACATTGGGGCCAGGACAGCGGAAGAAATGATTGCTATCTATGAGACGATGAGTACTAACTTGTCTCAGAAAGTGTCAGAGGGAAGAGGTCTGCAGTGAATGAGGTTGGCTCGAGCAATAATGCCATGGCCCAACAGTTAGACGAGCTCACGGAGCAGATGCGGCTATTGAATGCTCGAAGCTCCTCACCGATCCAGATGATGGCGGCAAATGTTTGTGGTACATGTGGAGTGCAAGGACACGGTTCGGAAGTGTGCCCGTCGGTTGTCGAGCCGGGGTATGGAGGCCAGACTACCGAGGTGAATGCAATGCAGGGATATCAAAACCGACCTAGAAATGACCCCTACTCAAACAAGTACAACTCAGGATGGCGAAACCACCCTCACTTTTCGTGGGCCAATAACCACTATCAACAGCAACCTCAGACCAACTTTGTCCCTCAGCAGCAGCAACCTAGGGAAGTGTTAAGCTGCCAGCACCAGAAACCGGACCAACCCCATCGAACATGGACGACAAGCTGGACAAAATTCTCAATTTCGTCACCAATCATGATTCTTCCATCAAGCGTCTTGAGACAAAATTGGGCCAGCTAGCCACACAGGTTGGGACCATCGAGGCTGATTTGGACAATGGGAAGCTGTCGAGCCAACCAGAGCATGCAAAGTCGGTTACAGTACTTATGCCCGAGCCCGAGGGCCCGATGAAGGAGGAACATAAAGCAAAGAACCCAGTTATACCGTCGCCCGAGCCTACTGTTGGGTTCGATATACTGTACGGATCAGAGTTTACAGCAGAATTTAAAATTTTATAAGTATTTATCTTATAAATACTGATTCCGTACATAAGTATAACGAGATAACGAATAAGCATCATATAAAATCTAGTAACTTTTACTAATTTTGATTTGATATGTAATTTATAAAAATGACCTTTGTTCTTGAACTCCTTCAAAACCGACGATGTATGAGGAAATCAACTCCCGGTTTGGTAACGATCACTTCTTGTGGTTACTCACTTTAGGAATCCAAATGTC
>CACSLK010003174.1:12903225-12926725 GCA_902706635.1 Striga hermonthica
TTTTTTTTTGTGTGTGTGTGTGTGTGTGTACCACTGATGCAGCAAGTATAAAATTTCATAAAATTCAAAGAAAGTAAAAACTAATATTGTGATCTATTAATTACTCCACAAAAAAAGGTGAACAAATACGATTCAGGTTTTCAGAAAAAAACAATTGTTCGGAGCAAGATTATTCTACGAGGGTAGTGAAGAACTCGAGTTTAACGTGTTCAAGAAGCTCTAAAAGTGAAAGGTCCTGAGCTATGTCGAGAGCCGAGGAGCTCGGTTTTACCCTCTCGTCCATAGAAAAACTCGGCCTCTTGAGCCTGCTCGAGAATGCTGTCGGCCTCTTGTCCATACAAAGCAAACAGTTTCTTGAACAAGAAACCCTACGTCCCCAGGCTGCCCCGGCTCTGGAACCTTGTTCAAGAAACATGGTTTCTTGAACACAAGTTTCTTGAACAATAAACACCTTTTCTTGTTCAAGAAACTACATAACTGTTCAAGAAACTATTTCTGGAACAAAAAATAGGTTTCTTGAAAGTTTCTTGAGCAAGAAACACGTTTTTTGAACAAAAAATTGGTTTCTTGAACAAGAAACCTGATTTCTTGAGCAAAAAACATGTTTCTTGAACAAGAAACCAGTTTCTTGTTCAAGAAACATGTTTCATATTCAACAAACCTATTTCTTGAACAAGAAACATGTTTCTTGCAGGTTTCTTGAACATTTTTTTCTTTCATTCCCGCAAATCGTTTCTTTAGCTCAATAAATCGTTTCTTGTGCTGAAAAAATCGTAAAATCGTTTTTTGTGCTCAAAAAATTGTTTCTTGAGCTCTAGAAATTGTTTCTTGAGCTCCCAGACAGCGTTGTTATTTTTTGGGCTCCCAGAAATCGTTTCTTGAGCTTTAGAAATCGTTTCTTGAAAACTTAGGCACCATTTCTTGAGCTCTAGAAATAGTTTCTTGTGTCCTAGAAACCATTTCTTGAGCTCTAGAAACTTTTTGTGGAACAACATACCAGTAATTTAATAGCAAATACATTAAAGTTCTCAAAATCAAAATTACCAACCAATCACAGTAAATCAATGAAGTATGCATTCATTTTTAAGGCACATCCAACAACCTCAATGACTTGCACAATATCAACCAATCCTACTTACAACAATCGAAACTCAATCAAAAACCTCACAGTATCAGCAAATACAACTTACAACCAACTACATTACTCAATCCTCAAGTGTGCATATGTAGTTGTTGCCATCTTCCATCTATCATCTTTGATTACTCGCCACTTGGACATGTGATCAATATCCAATTGCAAGTCTTGTGTTGATCGAGCGGCTCTCCTGCTACATGATATCCACGAATCTCGAGCATACAACCTCCTAAAGATAAACAGATTAATTTATAAATTAATGAACCATAAAAAAAAATCATGAACCACACAATTCATATTCTAGAAACAGCATAGTAAAAATCAAGAAAAACAACAGACAAATGTATTACATCATCAAAACAACCTAGTGGAGGTAAAGTTTGACAAATTTTAAAATTTTAGCCTCGATTGGGGCTTAAGAAAGAATTAAAAAATAATAATAAAAATAAAAATTCAAGAACACTTTTACATTACTCAATCATGATACTTTGTAATTTTTCGGAGATTATTGAGTCTCGTTTCGAAATTATGCCAAATATTTAAATATAAAAAAGAACATATGTAGAAACATGTCAAAAAACAACAAAGCAGAAACATTTTCTTGAACCAACAAAGAAACATTTGCTTGAACGAACAAAGAAACAGTTTCCTAAACGAAACAATACAAGAAAACAGGTTTCTTGAACGAGAAAACAAGTTTCTTGAATAAAAAAACATGTTTCTTGAACAGAAGACCTTTGAAGAAAAATATTCCCATTAAGAATTCTCGTCTTTACAAAGGAAAAAATGTGAAAAAGTACCAAAATTAACTCCTATTCAGCATATTGATGATAGAGTGATCTCAAGAGTGCGCCCAACTCCCAATTTAGCGTTTACGCTCAAGAAACCATTTTCCATCCACGCACAAGTCCTCCCCTTCAGGCCTATGTCTTTAGCATACCATTTTCGCGCTTTTTTCTTCATAAGCTTTGCCCTATTCGTAGAGAAACAACCAAAATTATACCAAGACCATCGAGGTCGACAAAATTATACCTCTCCTTTAGTCCCATGTCTTTAGAGAGATGATTAATACACATATGTTCTACGTACGTTATGTTCATAAGATTCACACAAATAACATCTATATGTATTTAACATGGAGCATATTAAATGACATTAAAAATAATTACATCTAAAAAATAATGCGTAACTAAAATTTATTTGATTTTGGAAATTATATTTTCCTATCAATTATACATATTAAAAGCTAAGTTGCATTAAATTGATGTCTTAATGATGGAAAACGACCTTATTTTACAAGTAGCCAAATACACAAAACATTAAAAATATTAGAAGAATAATATATTTACCTTTTAGATATAAGAATGGCAAGAAAAACAAGAACCAACGAGCTCAAAGAAGATGCCCTCACTATCAAACTAAATCACTTCTTTTAGAATTGAAAAACTGAATAAAAATAAATTGTTATTGCATCGAATAATCCATCTCTGGGCGGATATAAAGACAAGAACAAAATTAGAAGCAAAAGATAAAATTTAATTTCTACAATCTACAATTCACGCAGGCAAACAACCAAGAAACATAGAATAGTTGAACAAAAAATAAACAGTCCACACATCAGCGACCTAATTTCTCAAGTGCTCAAAACAATTAGACCAGCCCTATCCAAAATAGTAAACACGAATAATTTCATAACCACCTCTCAACAATCCATAATTCACATAGGCAAACAACAAAGAAACACAAAATAAGTGGAACCAAAAAAAAAAAAGAAACAACCAACACATTCAAAGATTCATATTTTTATCAAGCACTCAAACTGCTATACTAGTCCACCTAAAATCAGTGCACACAAACAATGAAACAAAATTTCACTTTCATATGTGCATATTCACTTACCTGAAGATCTTCAGGAAGATGCTCGTGCTTCATGGAAAGGTCCATGGCGCGCTCCAGGCGCTGATTCCTGGCATCCACGGCCTGAAGCTCGCCATGGACCTTTCCATGAAGCACGAGCATCTTCGATTAGGAACACAAATTCATGTTACCGTACTTGTTGAAAATCTCATAATTAAGCTAATTACGTTTGAAGAAAACAAAGAACACATGAAAC
Organism: Striga hermonthica; assembly: GCA_902706635.1. NCBI lineage: Eukaryota > Viridiplantae > Streptophyta > Magnoliopsida > Lamiales > Orobanchaceae > Striga > Striga hermonthica. The sequence goes on from CACSLK010003174.1 coordinate 12,906,474, forward strand.
ACACCCACCGAAACACACACACACACACAAACATATTCCCAAAATAAATCAAGAACAATGTTCATGACACAACCAGTAAATTTAACTGCGAAATTCAAAATGAAAAATTGATGTCTCAAACACCACTCAAACAGGGAGGAGAAGCCCTAATTCAACGAGGAAAGAAAAAAGTAGACAAAGAGATAAGTCAAAAGAACCCTAGTTACCTCCCATGGGGTTTCCGGTTCGGGGAGAGGAGCAACGAGGGAGACGGCGGCAGAGATCGATTCGCAGGAGAGGAGCATCGAGTTTGCCGGTTGGGTTATTCGCCGGAGAGAAGAGAGCAGAACAACAAAAGGGTCTCTATCTCTCTCGATTCGTGACGAGGAAACAGATCTCGGGCCGCCTCTTTCTCTCTCGTGATGAGTGGAGGTTGATGTATGACCAGATGACGGGATGAAGGTAGATGAAGAATTTGGGTCGCCTTTCTCTCTCTCCATTTTTCTGAGAATAATTTGAATGTGATGAAAAAAATGGGGGAAGTTGGGACTAGCGTGTACCAAAAATGGAGGATAATGAAAACAGAGAATTTTTTTTTAGCCATGTAGAAATGATAAACACAAATTTTAGTCATAGTTTGAAAAAAACATCTTTTTTAGCCATTTTGGCACATGAAAAGTCTTAAATGCCCTTACTATATATTATTTTTTTAAAAAAAAAAGGTTTATCTCTCTTCTCTCTTCCATTATCTTCATCTCTCTTCTCTTTTGAAAAAAAAAAATCATTCTCTTAACAAAAAAAAAAAAAATCATTCTCTCTATATTCATTCCGGCAACATTTCGGTGATATCTCGGGAATACTAGTGTAAAGGTATTGTTATAATTTTTTTTTAATGGGCCACATATATATACTATTAAAATTAGTAAATGAATATGGCAAAAAAAAAATAAAATAAAATAAAATTGTAGAATAGATTTCTTGGAACATTGAATGATTTCTGGGCCCAGAAATTGATTTCTGGGTCCAGAAATCGAATCTGGGCTCAGAAATCGATTTCTGGATAGTCTCGTTTCTTGACCAGAAATCGATTTCTGACCCAGAAATCACATTTCCCACCCAGAAATCGATTTCTGGATCGTCTCGTTTCTTGTCCCAGAAATCGATTTCTGGATTTCTGACCCAGAAATCGATTTCTGACCTAGAAATTGACCCAGAAATCAATTTCTGGGTCAGAAATCGATTTCTGGGTAATCTCGTTTCTAGTCCAGAAATTAATTTCTTGCCCAGAAATCACATTTCCGATCCAGAAATCAATTTTTGGGTCAAAAATTTAATTTCTGGACCAGAAATGTGATTTCTGGGACCCAGAAATCGTTTTTTGGATTATCTCGTTTCTAGTCCCAGAAATGTGACTTCTGGACCAGAAATGTGATTTCTGGTCCAGAAGTCACATTTCTGACCAATAAGTTGATTTCTGGGACGGAAATGTGAAAAAATCGATTTCTTGTCACGAAATCGATTTCTGGCCCAGAAATCACATTTCTGACACAGAAATGTGAACTGATCGATTTCTGTGTCAGAAATGTGATTTCTGGGTCGGAAATGTGATTTCTGGTTCCCAGAAATCGTTTTTCTAGATTATCTCGTTTCTAGTCCCATAAATGTGATTTATGGACCGGAAATCGATTTCTGGGACAAGGAATCGATTTCTTGACAAGAAATCGATTTTTAGTCCAGAAATAGATTTAAATGTGATTTCTGGACAAGAAATCGATTTCAGTCCAGAAATAGATTTCAGGGTTAGAAATGTGATTTCTGGTTAAGAAATCGATTTCTGGACAAGAAATCGATTTCTTGATCAGAAATAGATTTCTGGGTTAGAAATGTGATTTCTGGACAAGAAATCGATTTCTGGACCAGAAATTCAAATTCGGGACAAGAAATCGAATTCTGGACCAGAAATAGATTTCTGGGTTAGAAATTGAATTTCTGGTCCAGAAATCGATTTCTTGTCCAGAAATCACATTTCTAACCCAGAAATCTATTTCTGGACCTCTATTTCTGGTCCAGAAATAGATTTCTGGACCAGAAATTCAATTTCTGGACCAGAAATCTGTTTTGAAATTATTTGTCATTATTTCTTGTCCCAAAAATCTGTTTGATTTCAAAAATCATTTTATAAACCATTTTATTTGATTTTTTATAAACATTGATTACTTAATTCTCAAATAATTATTTGAAATTGTTTGTCATTAAATACTTTTACATCTTTGGTTTACAGAAATGTGAAAAAGTTCGAATTGTGCATAGCGGATTTTGGGATGAGAATGTTTATAAAAATGGACAGGCAGAGATGAACTTTATGCGCTTGGGGAGTTTATCGTATGAAGACTTTTTAAATAGAGTTAATGACATTGTTGGTGGAGACAAACACACATGTGAGTATCGATTTCACTTCTTGATGGCGAATGAAAATGGAGAGTTGGAAAAATGGAGAATTTCTTGTGAATCTGACTTGCACAATTTGGCCGAATTATTCCAAGTACCTACTATATATGTTACCTTGCTTGCCAAAGATCGTGGAGTAAGTGGATTTTCTACTCAACCACCAACCAACTTTCATTCTTTTGCGGGGGGGCAAGGAGGATTTTTGAACTTAATTGCTGCTCAAGGTCAGCCGTTTTATCCATATGGTGTTACCGTTCCATCTCTTGCGAACTTACATTGGCAAAACAACCCAAATGTTGGTTTTGGTAACAATATAGTGCAACATTCCGCTTCTCGAGCTGTTGAAAGTGATTTTTCAAACCATGTTGATTGGGGTAAAGATAGTACATTTGATGGTGACGATGATGGTCGATATTATGATAATTTGAATGAAGAAGCGAACGTCCACGAGACTGAAAGCGGAAGTGAGGACGAGAATGAGCAACTCGAGCATGATAATGAAAATGAGGACATCAATGATGGTCCAGACAAATGATGGCGCTTCATAGCTTAGCGAGTCCAGACAGCTGCAGCTAAGGTTGCTTAGCGGCGCTAAGGAGGGTTAGCGCCGCTAAGGTCAGTTGGTTAGCGGCGCTTCATAACTTAGCGGGTACAGACAGCTGCAGCTAAGGCGGGTTAGCGGCGCTATGGAGGGTTAGCGCCGCTAAGGTATGAGATCGAGCCTAGGGCATAGAGACTTCGTTTTTTTTATGTTTTTGGGGGCACAAACATATTTTCACTTTGTTTTCATCTTGGATTGGATTTTGGAGCATAAAAACGTCATCAATCATCATGCTCGATTTAGATTTCTCGTTGTTCTTTTGACATTGAATTGCGTATTAATCGTAAGTTCTCTTTTTATTTTCATTGATGAGTGTTATGTGTTTCTTTGATGATTGATCACCATCCTAATTTCGGTGTTCGAATCTTTGGATTCCAGTAAAAATATTCCTCGACCGTTCTTATATTCGACAATCATATTTATTTACTAATTATTATTGCTAAAGCAATTTTGAATGTTCGGTGCCACTTTTAAATCATTTATAAATGAACGAATAATGATAAATTAATATTAAAATGAATTTTATTTATTAAATCTATAATATGGCAATGTACATAATACTTATCAGAATACCATCTACAATCAGAATCTAAAACAAGAACATGAACACACATAATGGTACATGGAATTATAATCAGTCTAGATTGCTTCATAATAAGTATCTTCATTGTCGCCTTGAGCTTCATTCTTCAATGTTCTAACCAATGTCTAACTTAGGAAACAAATGGATGCGAAGTTGCCCAATCATATACTTTGTCTGCATACTTTGTCTGCAACTATTGAATAAAAATTTTCAAAATGAGTAAATAGATCGTATTGACGAAAAACTTGTAAATGAACACTAAATGGATAAATTTACTCTAACTAGAACTCATAAGATTTTAAGGTGACTCTATGGGCATATATATATAACTATTTTTAAGGATACTATAAGAAGTACGCATTCATATGATTATACTCCCAAGTCGAGAACTTTGTGGCATCAGATGCAGGTAGAAAGATTATACACAATGATAATACACAAAACATTTTGAATAACAAACTTACGATGCCATCATCACACAAGCCACACCAAACAATTGCAATCTTTGCATATCCATGACATTTCCAGAAATATAAGGGTTCATGTAGTTAACAGTTTGATACAATGTGCCAGGTACAAGTTTGTATTGATCTCCTACCTGTGTTTCCAAGTCGATGTCAGATGGAGTGGTTCGTTTTGCATAAATACTATCTTTCTCGGATTGTTTATGTGTATGTTAGGGTGACTCCTCAGTAAGCCCGCAACAATAGCATCTCGCAAACTCCACCTTGATTTGGCCCGACATCATACTCAGAGGCCCCCCCGTTAACAGGAGGCACGTCGGGCCCGGGCTCTATAGCCATTGAATCACTTACTACAATCGACATCCCTAAAACCATAACACAAACAAATCACAATAAAAATCAAAGAATCTTGACAAAAAAATCAACCAGAACACAAAAAAAGGAACTAACTTAAGAGCACAACACGAACTCCCAATTTCAAACCTCAACCACTCAGTTAGTAGTCCAAATTAGGCAATTTTCATCTTCTCGAAACATTCTATAGTTCATTATTAAATAAAGAGAGACATACCTAACAATATCAGATAGCCTTGAGCAGATCCTCGGCGCTGCAAACACTAAAATCCCCTCCTTGCTCCAGATTCAGGACCTTCACGACTCTGTCCTCAACATAAATATCGTACCAATAGTTAAAAGAGTAATTATGCATTTAGACTAAGGTCTAGATCTAGTAACTTGTTGTAATTATGTCCTACTGTCAATCGTGTTTCATGCAAAGAAACTCACAGCATCTGAAGAATCCTCTGAAATTGACATGGAACTTCTGCTATTACTATCATCCCTTCCAAAAATAAAAGATCGAACTTCTCTTGACCCTTGCTTGTGAGATGATGAAATTGAATGGTTTGATACCCGTCCGACTGCAGTTGACATTCAAATCAAATATTCCAATATCCTACATATTCAGAGCCCAGTTTATGAAAATTACATTTGCAAGGTCATCGTCACCATGTGAATCCACGGGGGGAGGGGAAAATAAAGAATATATTATGTCAGGTTAAACGGGCATGCAAAGGGAAATTGCAGAATAGAACATTGTGGTGATAAATTTTAAAGGCTCTGCAACCTCAGATAAGCATATGATTCTTTAGGAACTGATATAATTCAGGTATAATTTACTTCTCATACTCAACAGAATAACATCACGCATCCAACAACATTGCATCAATCATTCTTTGTGGACAAGATTGACTTTCAATCCTATACTAATATTCCCAAGTTTGTTAAGGATTACCTTCGAACAGCTGTTGTTATTTCCTCCCTTTAACACCGTGTCAAAGAATGCTGCATACAACAAATGATCAGTATGGGAAACTGTATTAACACTTGTAAATATTCAAAAGAAAAGGTAAGACAAGTCTTACACAATGCTTTTGGCTTTTTCTTATTGTCAGGGACAATATTTAGCTTCTTAATGAGACCAAAGACTTCCCAGGAATGCTCATCTTCAGCACTAGTACATTTATACATTTGGTTCTAAGTCATCAAAAAGATCCTGAAGAAATAAATTTGGATAAGCAATTTGAAAAATTAACATCAGCAGGAATCACCAGCTTCCTCATACAAATTTTGTTTTGTAACTTTTGTGTCAAACACCGGTGCTCGAAATGCAGGTGGTGCATCTTCATCTGGTGACTGCAGCAAACAAGTGAGAAAAATAATTAAGGTGCAATGCTTGAAAAAAGTAAATTCCAACAACTTATGTTGTTCCAACATTATAGGAATACTTTTGTAACTTGAGAAAAAAGAAAAAGTAACATCAATGAACCACACAAGTTTGATATGTAAGATTAAAATCAAATGAAAAGCAATACAGGACATCAAAAAGTAACCACAAACTTGTTGCAGATGATTCTCATTAATTGTCTGTTTAGCAGTGTATGTGAGTCCATTCATACTAGAAGCCAAGCTACTTGATTCTTCCAGAGTTCCAGGGAAGGCGCAACTTTCTCCTTTTCCACTAATATTTCCAAAATTTCTTCTTCCCTCTCTTCATAAGAGACATCAAGGTCTAATATTCCATCTTTTGGACTAATACTTCCATCATAAACATAATTCCGGTCTTTTACGTCCACGGATCTGTTGTCCAACAAACAATTTCCATAAATACATGCCAAGCAAATCAGGAATTGAAAAGGCCTTATGAGCAAAAAAATAAATAAATAAATAAATAAAAAATAATAATAATAATAATAATAAAAAAACAGAAAATACCAAAAAACATAATGTTCTTTTAGGGACAAATTTCACTTGGTTACCCCTAACTCTTTTCCAAATTGAAACAACAATGACTAGGTAAGCTGAATAACAAGTAAAAAAAAATAAAAAAAAATAAAACCTAAATTTGAACATGAAGGGACTAATTCGAAAAAAAAACCCTAATTTCAACCAAAAAGGGAGGTCAGCAGTTGGACTACCTGATTTCAGATTCCGGCAAGGTCTTTTGGTAATTCGGACAGCGTTCGGTCGAGAGTCGTGAAGGGCAACTTTTATTTCAGATTCCGGCGAGGTCGACGGCGTTCGGTCGAGGTCGTGAAGGGCGGCGTTCGGAGGAGGTCGTGAAAGAAGACGTTCGAACGGGATGAATTTGTTGGGGATGAATTTTTTGAAGATGTTGAAGATGATGGTGAGGTCGTGAGATTTCAGAGCAAGAGCGGAGAGCGGGGAGATGAAAATTACGATTTCTGAAAATAAATTGAATTGGGGGGAACGATAGCCAAAATTGAGTTAGGGGTAATGTAGTAATAACACATGCCAAAATGGCTAAAAAAAATGTTTTTTACAAAAGGGGGCCAAAATTTGTGTTTTGTAAACTTGGCTATTTAATAGTATTAACACTAAATAAAAAGTATACAATTAACATGTAATCTTTTATATACTCATAAAGAGATGAAAACAAAATAACTTGAAATAATTTATGAATAACCCTTAACCAAGTTTCATGCCAGAGTACAGACTATAGAGGCTAAGACCAAAATCAAACTATTTTAAATATCATTGTAAAGATTGTTCTTAAAAAAAGACAACTGTAGAGAACATAGATACTGTCAAACATCAACTAGACAACTGTAAATGTTATCCATGGAATCATCGGTCAATATGTACATCATGTACTTTATTTTATTAGTAAATTTTAAAAAAAGATATAATAGAATACATTAAGTCCGATAAACTGAAACAAGAAAAATATAAATAATACTATATTCTGAAAAAAATTATTTATAAGGCTTAATAAGTGAAACTAAATTGCTTTATTACTCATTAAGATTCTTTAGGATAAACAATTTGTCAAGTAAATCTAATACTATATGGAATAAAAGCCTAATCCATGTCACCAAAAAGTACATGTGAACTGAAATAAAGAAAAAAATGCAAGAACGAAACATAATCTTCTCCCATTGACGATGGTGTTGGGGTTGATTCTTTTTTTTTTCTTAAACATCAAATAACATAAAAATAAAACAGAATATGTGAACTAAAATAAGGAAAAAGTATGTGTTAATGGAATAACGAATATCCTTCAACATGATATTTAAAGTTATGAAGTGCTTTTGCAGACTCTTATTCATGCAAGTTGTAGTACGACAGATAGAAAAATTGATAAGAATTCGAGATGCATATATATTTATACGCACACACTCCATTATTTTCTTATTTCATGATATGAGCACATGAACATATATTCAGTACAAAATCAAAAAATGTTGACAAGAGAAGGTATTTTTGCGGTTAGTAGTTTTAGGTGATCTATTACTATATTATATCTGATTAACATTTATTATTAATACCACTAGTTTAGATTAGGATTCCTAGGAAAAAAAATTATTGTTAGCAAGTTTTATATAGATCAAGCAAAAATAGTGTCGAAATGGTACTCATTTCAAATTCTGTATTAGCACACCACTGCGGCTTCAAGAGTCATCATACAAATTATTTTTTGAAATTTATCATTGCATTCATTCTCATCCGAACACCACAAAATGAAATGAAATCCTCATCACCATTAGTCCCTTCACAAATCCTTCTTAAAATCACCTGCAGTGACATATATTCTATATATTCTGAATGCTATAGTGATGGCAAAAACTTGAGCACCATAGTAATATACATATGAAGTCTATTGTAACACACATCAAACAATCAAACTATTTATTAATTCCACAACAAAAAAAAAAAAAAAAAACAAGATTTGGTATATATTTCTGAAGAGGCATCACTAATTGGAGAGAAAAACCCAAATATAAAGTCTATGAACACACAATATAATTTCTACTTCCCAACAAAATGTATCCATGGACGTCCCACAATTTCAGTTCTAGATTTCAATGTTTGTGACAATATCTTCGATTTGGATTCACCTATGTCAGCCAAATATTCGTTACATGCTTCTCTTTAGCAAAAAACTAAAAACTGTCACTCCTCATATACTCACTTGAAATTATATATTATGACGCATGCACTTACCAATAATTTCAAATTAACAGTTTAGCTAAGATAAGATATGTTAACCACTCATATATATTTACCTATGAAATAAACCTCCGAAGATAAACTATATTCATTAAAGAAAAAACCAATCTTGAAGTAATTATATACACACTGCTTACAAACTCAAAATTAAAAGTGAAAATAAAAATGAGTGATTACCAGCCTTTTTTTAAAAAGAAAGCTTGATTTTTTCATCAAAGAATCTCAAAACAATACAAAAGAGTAAAGGGTGCCAAAACACATGATTAAGCTTGTATCACATAATTCACGTAGTTGAGAATTGAAGTCCAACATACCTCAAAATTTCATTAATGAAAATTTCCAGCACCGTCGGAATGGCCGTCTCCGTCAATCTTTTATTCGGTGGTTGCTCGTAGAATTCAGAAGCTACAGTTTACCATCGCCCGACCTCTCAACCTAGAAATTGGGTTTGTCTGCAATCAAGCGATTGGACACGGTGGACGATTATTTTGGCTAGAGTTTGATGGCTCGTCGGTGAATTTCTAAGAGGATGGCATTTTGGGGTTTGGTTGAGATTTAGAGTGAAGGTTTAAACAAATTTGGGAGAAGTTTTGTTTTCGTTCTTTCTCTTGCACTCAAATTAATAAGTGTCCCAAAATAGATATTATGATACATAATAAAAAAAGCATCCCAAATAAATGTGTCCCAATATACCTCTTTTGTTGTAGTGTGACATGCTTCATCTTAAACCTTGGATCCATCACAATTCCACAAAGATTAAAGGGTTCATATCCTTTAGTTGACCAAAGTATTTGTTATACCTGGTTTTCATGAGTGATGCAATGTCTGCCATTAATTTATGAGTTGCAGTAATGGGAGGAAAAACTGATTTGTTGTTCATAGCTGATTCCATGTTAACTATCATGAAAGGTAGTGTGAATGGTTGGGTTATTAGAGGCACTTACCCTAAGTGTGACATCACAAAAAAATATGAAGAAAGCTTATAAAATGTTCACATGCATCCCAATCTGAATCCCTTGGTGGCCCAATTTTATTTTATTTTGTTTTTTTTTTGTCATTTTTCTGAACAATTACATTTCCATCCTCATCAAGCTCCTCATCAGGATCATTGAAGTATGCAAGATATGGGTTGTCCACCTCTTTTTCCATTCTTTTGAATGCTCTTTTGAGTTTCAAGGCAGAATCCAACATCAAATATGTTAAATTCCATCTTGTTGGCACATCTAAGCACACCAATCCCTTATAATCAAATTTTTCCCTAACCACAACCTTCTTAAAAAGTGCCAACCTAGATGGTAAGCTTCTTACAAACTTTACAGCATTTCTAATTGCCAAAATGGTAGAGTTTAGTTTTTTAAGACATCATTTAGCTCTTCAACCAAATACTCTAAAGCTAACTTATTGGCAGAGGCATTGTCCACTGTAACAGTCAAAACTTTATCAATTCTCCAATCAGCTAGACATTGTTCAATTAAGTTAGCTATAGTAATCCACTGATGATTGGTAATAACACATAAATCCTTTTATGCATTTCCCAATTTGAATCAATAAATGGGCTGTTAAAACCATATAGTTGCAGTTTTGGACACTGGTCCAAGTATCAGTGGTTAAGCAAACTCTTTGGGAAACAAGATCGTTTTTTAGTTGTTCTTTCTTAGCTTCATACATATGTAAAAAAGTCCTGACAAGAGTTCTCCTAGATGGGACCTTAAACAATGGCAATCATGTGCACAAAACTTCCTAAACCCCTTTGTCTCCACAAAAATAAATGGCAATTCATCAAGAACTAAATTTCTACACAAGCCTGCATTGTTTTTTTTTTTTTTTTTTTAATATCAAAACCTTTACAAGCAAGTTGGTTATAATCTCTCTTTTTCCACGTTATAACTTTTGTCTTGCTTAAATCAAGATTAGCAGGATACCGTTTACATTTCTTAGGTATATGCTTGTTAGGTCCCCCAGTCCCATTTGGTCCACTCTCTGCAGCAAAATCACCTTGTCCCTTTGGACAACATTTGCATTTAGCCCTCTCTTTATATTCAACAACATCTTCAATCAACCCCGATTCCAGATTCTTAACTTTCTTAACAGTTCTAACCCAATAAGTAGTAAAATGTTCCCAAATGGAGGACCTATAAACCCTAGCCATCATACCTGGTGGAAGCTCATATACAATATTCAGCTCGGTTGGCATATTTGCGGGTTGCACCACCACAGACACGGGATTTGAAGCACTGCTTGGTGTTGGTGGAGTTTCCATTGTCGGTGAATGCCTCCTAGCTGCAGGAATTTTCGGAGGTGTGCCGCAGAATTTAGACATGGTATTTTGGAAATTAGGGTTTTTGATTGTTTGATTGGGAATTTGAGATTTGAGGTTTAAAATTTTAGCACATAGCAATATATATTGAATTATGATTTTGAATTCGGGAACTGAATCGAAAAAAAATGGCGAGATGGATTGGAGAAGACGCGAATGGCGACGCGATGGAGAATTGCAGATGGAGAAAAAATTGGGAATTGGTGGAAATGTCGATATAAGGTGTTGTGTTGTACTGTTGTCTGCTACTCTGCTTTGCCCAATACCCGTAAATACTAAAATTAAATTTTTAACGGGACAAACGGGACGGTTCGGGAAAAAATTTATAAAAACCGATGCCGACATAGTTTCAACCGGTTCGATACCGGGAACGGTACGAAAATTTTAAGAACCGACTTGGAACCCTATTTTTGGGAAGGGACCATTTCGGTCCGGTTCGGGATAGAGAAATCCGGTTTTTTTGCCCCCTATACTAAACCATTCAGTTTGCAACCTCCTTGATAATTGCATGCGTGGTATATAGTTATTTTGACATTTTAAATAAAAGGTAATATTAAGATCAAATTGAAATAAAAATCTAATTCACAGCTTAATTGTTAAATATTTTTTATTTATATTTATCTATCCACAAATCTCATTTTATGGTCACAATTAAAAATTTGTATTTATTTAATAGGAATGTTAATTTCAGAAATAAATTTTTATATTTCAGATTGTTCAACATAATTGATGATTTTTTTTTTTTTTTTTGCTATATTTATCTAACTACGAAATCTTTTAATTTTAGAGATTCTCGTTACCTATTTTATGTACACATCAATTTTTCATTTCATATCCAAATTACAAAACCAAATTATAAATTTTAATGCGAATCTTAAATATCTCATAATTATTAAATATAGATATATTAAAAATATGACTATTCATATAATTAATTTTATAATATATCATGTGTTGGATGTTATTGGTTTGGTTGAAGACACTCATTATATTTAAATAAATAAGATATAATTTTTTGTATTGTATTTATCTTCTTGCAATAATAAGATGTTAAATATAATTAGTTATATTTAATATGAAAAACGAAAACATATATCCGTTATCGGACCTGCTCTAAACCCTCGTCCCCAAAAAATTTTCCTTCCTCGTCTCTTCAGATTTGCCGCCGTCTGCCCTCCATAGTGGCCATCGAGCTGCGCCGGCGGTTGCCGGCCCTTGATAGTTTGGCTTCTACCCCCTAATTTCCACTCTACCATCCGTTATCCATGGAGCCGGGCTTCATCTTCGGCGTTAGGGCTGCGTCTTCTCGGCGTTGGCTCGTCAATTCGGGGTGTTTGCTCCTGCGTTGAGTGGTGGTGGAGCCGCGGTGCGGTTCCAGGGGTGGAACGCGTCTCAATTCGGCGACCTTCCTGGTTGTGCGATTGGGGCGTTGCTGATGGTTTTGGTCATCTTCTCTTGTCTTGGCAGGGGTCGACGCGTCCATTCTCTTACCAGTGGTGTCGGTCGGAGTAGGGATGCGGCGGTGCGGTGGCTTTGGCATCTTCCATGCTGTCTCGGGTTGGGGCTGGGGCCGCGGCACTCTTGTGTCCGTTCGGGGCATTCGGGTCTCGTGGCCGTGGTGCGGGGTGGCCTCGTTTTTTCCATGGTTAGGGATTCGATTCTGTTAGGCAACCGAGTGGTTTGGGCAGTTTCGGGGTCGATTCTTTTGGCTGCAGGATTATCAGTCGCCTTGTTTCCGCTGGCTCGGCTAGGTGTGTTACTTGGAAGGGCTCGTTTAGTTTAGTTGCTTTTGTTTCTTTTTTGGTAGTTTGTGTTTGTTTGCCTTTTTGGTTGTGTCTGTTTTTTTGTGTGGTTCGATCTTGGTTTTGAGTCTGTGCGTGATTTTTGGTCTTGTTTTTTTGGTTTGGGCCGTTGGCCCCAGTACTGATTCCCCTGTGAGGGGCGTATCTATTCTCCTATGGGGAGCGACCGTAGTTGGTGTGTTAGTGTTTTTTAGTTGTGTGTTGTGTTTTTCTATTCTAGCGTTGCTAGCGAAGCTCTAGGCGGTCTTTCGATCCGTCCTCTCAATTTCTAGTTCCGGGTTGTATTATTCAGCCTTGGGCTGCTTTTGCACTGTTGTGCGTTTTGATATATAATATTTCTATCGTTTCGGAAAAAAAAATATTTAATATAAAGTTTTAGAAAAGATTTTAAGTAACAAGATCGTCCGTGAATCGCACGGGATGCACACTAATGCTACGAAACCATTCAGTTTTACAACCTCCTTGACAATTTCATGCATGGTAAATAGTTATTTTCACATTTAAAATCAAAGATAATATTAAGATCAAGCTGAAATAAAAATCTAATTTACAGCTCATAAATATGCAGACTAGGAAAACTACCAAAAACGAGAACTAGAGTCACCTATGGGATGGTCATTTTTTTTCACGAAACGACTATATTCAAATAGAAAACTCCAAAGAGTACAATCGATGTATCAATTGACACCACTGGAACCATAACAAAATCTGGACCAACGCTTTTAGAATTACACAATAACCAAAGTGGTAAAAACTCCAAACAAGAGAACACACAAAGCAACAAAACTCCATGAGAGAAACACTAACTCCATATAGGAGATTGGAAGTCTCACACTGTTAGACTTAACGAAAAGAAAACACAAGAAAAACAAAACGACATACACCTAAACAAGAACTAGAATAAAACCTCTCCTAATCCTTAGAGACAAAACACACAACTACCCACCCAACAACAAAGTCAAACCCACAGCGCCAAATCCCAACAGAATGCAAACTAAAGCTCAAGATCCAAAAACTGCGGCCAAACACGAGCCGCCTAGAGATCTGGCGAGGAGTTGATTCTCAATCCAGATATGCACTCCAAAGGTCTTCAACGCCGCAAGGAGAAGATAATGGCCGGAGAAGCCCAAAAATAAAATATGTTTTTTAATGAATTTAAGGCGTGATTGGATATGAATCCATTGATTTATTTGTATTTGGTTTGTTAAAGTGAATTAACTTTAATAAAGTCAATTGAGTGGATGATTTTGAACTTGTAATTAAATATTATTTAAAATATAATGATTAAATTGATGTAATATAAAGTAGGAGAGAGGTTACTAGATTGACAGGTAGTTAAAATTATATGAGTTGATGACAATACAATTTTGAATAAGAATCATGTTTTAGTTAAGTATATGTTTGCAGTTTATTTATTTATGCGAACATAATTTCTTTATTTTACATTATAGTAATATGGTTCGATGTGTTGAATTTAAAATTTCATTTTATCGGTGTCTTGTAAAATATAAATTATTTATTCACCTCCCAGACGGAATTAAACTAAGTGGCGTGAAAGATTGTGGTGTGATTTTGAATTAGTTGGTCTTTGACTTATGAATTACACTAGTAAATCTTGAATATATTAGATGGACCTGCAAAGGATAAGTTTAATTTTATACTGACCAAGTAAATAATCAAGACCTCAGTTATTGTTGCGATCTCTTAATCCGTAAGATAATAAAAACATGAACGTGTATTTGATACTTGTTTATTGATTTACCATGTGTGAGACTTATTATAGTAAGTCGACATGCTCCTTATTTTGGTAAATAATGTCGAGTGCATGATGAGTTAAAGAAATTGTTTGTGGTCATTGTGTCTCGGTCCGATGGATTTCTGACATCTCTGAAATGAACTCATAAAGTATTATTATGTTAAGTTCGGCATGTGGATTAGTTTCTGACATAATAATAAAAAACTGAGTGGTACTAGTTTCGGACAGAGAAGTTGATTAATTATATTGTCAGTAATTAAATTAATCAACGAGTGTTAGCTCTCAAACATGTAGAGATAAATAGAGCAGTTAGTAAGGAGACAAATTATTTGTAATTCAGGAGCTAAACGAGAAATTCAATAAGTTTATTATAGTGGTATTTAACATTATTTAATTGTGTGTGGAGTGGGCTAGGCACACGATTGGATGCACAATTGGGGTGCCCATATGTAGTACCTTCTTAGGGTCTCTATTGTAGTCTATACGACCACCAAGTCCTTAGACTTCAAGAAACAACACGCACGTAAGTTCTGCTTCTTCTTGAGTTAGAAATTGTGAAAACCGAGAGAAAAAAGAGAGAGGAGAAATAATGTGATTGTGAGAGGTTCAAGAGATCTGACAAGCCATCCACCATGACAAATCGAAGCAGGTGATAGGTTATGCAATCAGAAGGTCTTGTATTTGCATCTCGACGATTATATATATATATATATATATATGTATATATATATATATATATGTATATATATACTTGGGGCTTGTCCGACGGCCACCAAACTTGGGCGTACCCAACCACCGGCGACCATCACACGCGGTAGGACCACCGGTGGCACTAGGTGCACATCGACGAGGCGATGCGGTGGCGGAAACCACCCGCTGCCATCAACACGTACCACCCACAAATGGAACCAAGCAGTCGCGTAGACATCACGCGCGAGGCTCCTCGGCGATGCAGCAGACAGCGCTGCGACGCAATAGACAACATAGGCAATCCAGTGATCCAACGAGTCATAGTGTGCAACAACCAGCTCCTCTAAGGGAATTGTGGACAACGCTCGACGAGCAATAGTTGACGACTCGATGAAGGCAGTGCATGGAGAGGACGTGGGCTAGAGGACGCGTCTCCGAACCATTCGTCCAAGCTCGTAGGCTGTGTAATCATCTTAGAGTCAACAAAAATTGAAAAGTAAGTCTTCACTCCTAATAAGAGATTCTGTTGCGTTAGGAGTGAATTCGATAGGATTTTCATGTTCACTTAGGTCGGCGTTCTTCACAAAACCCAACAATTGGTATCCGAGCCTACCTAATTTGGCTTGTGTGCACAATTTGAATTTAAATTTATGTGAACATACGTGAAATATTTGTATACAGGCGCAACATATAATAGTATAGAATTGTTTTTGCATGAATACTTTGTCCGACTATTATAACCCGAATGTATGTGGTTATTTTTCATGTGTGTTGGCATATTTTAAGCTTAAGACATGTCAAGAATTTTGGATTGGGAATAATTGTAATATTTTAAACGCACGGTATGACACCGGGTAGTTCATCATTTTATTATAATCATTCATGTACGGTCCTTGCGTCGGTCATATGATCGATTAATATTATTTTATATTATGTTTATCGATCAACCCACTGATCAAGGATAAGACAGACAAGTGAGGAGACGATTGATGCAACCCCTTCGAGGGGAACCCATTGCTAACCTTGGTCGTCGGTGCACATGGGCATCGTGTGCACACCGGCGCGCCCGATGGCAGCTTTCTACCGAGTGCGGGCACTGCCAAGACTTTTGTGAGGATACTTTGTAGTGCCAACGACAGAAATAAGAGCTTGCGGTGTGGTAGGGGTGGCGATTCATGGCTGGACGAGCGCGGACGATGCATGGCATGCTATTTTTCTTTTGCAGGCTCATGCAATCTCAGCGTGCAACATCTGGCAGTCTGAGCCTCGTGGCTGCTCTGACAGTAGCACAATGATGACTATGGTATTGCACATGCCCTGCTCAACTATGGTTGTTGGTTGGGAGGTGTGTGCCAGCGCTCGTGGAAAACTCACCCAACAGGGCTGCCCGTGCGTGATTCGCGCGATTGCGCCTGTGCCCCCAGGTGATGTTTTCACGCAACGCAACTGAGTGCAGAATGGCGATGGTTGCAGTGTGTCTGGAGTCGGCGACTGGTTTTGGTGCGATCGATGACCCAACGACGCGAAGTTTTGCACATCAATTACTTTTTCAGTGAGAACGGTAGTTCGACGACGGTGGTCTGGAAAGGGCAACAACAGCGACGGAGGGCTGTTCGAGAAGGATAGTGGGAGTCAAATGGGAATAAAATTCCAAGTCCAAAAGGAATCTACAATTCTACAAGGACAAGGATTGTTTGTTTTTAAATTGAATTGGGATCCTAATTATTACCCATAATAGTTGGGCATCTTCCCTTGGTTATTATTTCCTCTAACTATGCATGTGCCTAAATTAATTGTTCCTCTGTGTTCAAGAATAATTATTTTTCGGTAGGTGCATGCTTAAAAAAATCTTTATGCCAACTTTAGCAGCTTCCATGCCAACTTCGACGGCTTGAACTATTTCATGATCGTCAACAATGATTGGATGTTCAATAAACGTGCTAGCAGGGCCATCCCTGAGGTCAATCTCTGCCGCTTCATGCATGTGATCACCTCCATGCAGTCATTGTACCAGGGCAAGTCATACCATCAGAAAAAGTATGATCTTGTACCAATTTTAAGTTATTTATATAATAATTATCGTTTCTGTTTAATGAAACAGGGAGACGGGTGCAGTTCTACGCATGTGAAGCGCATCATAGCAGGGTGAGCCCAGATGAAGATCAAGTGAGATTCCATCCCAAAACCAATTGGGCCTACGTTTTCTGTATAATCCAACGTAGAACCAACTCTGATACCATGTAAGAAATGAGGGAAAAATGGGTACGGTCCACGCACGTGAAGCGCACAATGACAGGAAAAGTCCAAATGAAGCTCAAGTGAGGTTCCATCAATGGAAAGCCCAGATGAAGCCCAAGTGAAGTTTCATCCCAAAACCAATTGGTGGAAGAAGGGGCATCACACTAGACTTATAAGTTGGGCCCGGGAGCCCAAGTCCAACTGGACTGGGTGACGAGTACGTCATCGCACGATCCCACGTAGGACCGACTCTGATACAATGAAATAAAACGAGGGAGACGGATTCCATCCTACGAACGTGAAACGCATCACAGTAGGGTGAGCCCATATGAAGCTCAAGTGAGGTTACATCCCAAAACCAATTTGTGGTAGGAGTAACCCACTCTCCGGGCCCGCGGCGATCGACGGAAAATTGGGACAACATCTTCGCCCATACCGCATGGTGTATGTGGAAGTGGCGTAACGATCGCGTCTTTAATCGTCATTGTAACAACAAATTTCGTGTATTGAATTTAAAAAAACACGAAAAATATTATTCAAATGAATTTCTTGAATCAAAATAAATATTGCGGGTTACAATCTCTATTTTCTCCTCTGATTCTTCTCACAACAATTTTTAAGTCTTGGAGCGAAATCTTCAGCTTGATCTTCTTCTTGACTTGATTTGACTTGAATTAACGTAATCCGATGGCTTGAAAGCTTTTTTTCCGGATCAAACGTCAAAATATCCCAAGAACGCGAAGAACACGAATCCTTGGTCTTCGCCGCAAAGTAGATCTCGAATCTTCTTCACGCCGGTTTTGAATTTACTAATGTTATTCGGAGGCTTCGCAGCTTGTTTCCAGATTGAACGCTAGTCTTGAGGTTGAACACACTTGAATCTTGCTTTGAGTCTTCAAGAACGCCTTTAAATCTTCAAGAACACTTGAATCTCATCGAGAGATCTTGAACTTGAACTTGAATACGAACGTAATTCGGAGGCTTGGCAGCTTGTTTCCGGATTAAACGTCGGTTTTGAGCTTGATGTGCTTGAATCTTCCTTCGAATCTTCAAGAACGGCTTCGAATCTTCAAGAACACTTTGAAACTTGTAGATAGAATTCTCTAGAACTCTTGAACTTCAAAATATGAATTGTGATGTGTTTTTTTGACATTAGGGAGAACCCCTATTTATAGGTATAGGAGAGAACTCCCTACCAAATTTAAGAATTGTAGGACGCGATTTGATTGGTCCATGATGATTCACATAAGATCTTTAAGATCTACTTAGATCTCCCAAGATCTTCTAGATCCACTTAAATCTTCCAAGATCTTCTAGAAGATATGATTTATTTACCAAGAATAAGATTTGACACTTGGTATTATTTGATTGGTCAAGAATTAAAATATTAAAATATCAATTAATTAACTATTTAAATTTAGGAATTAAATATATTGAAACTCCTAAAATATAAATAGAAATATGACTTGATTTTTAATAAATTAATTTCCACGTGGCGCCATTTGATTGGACACAAATTTTATGTCTCTACAAATGCCCCCTCGAGACTTGTTCATGGACGACGTGTCTTGGAGTGAATAAGTCACGACTTCTTTTATCGAGCTTGGAAGACGTGATATGGACTTATAAGGTCCAAGAGTGCCCAAATTAATAAATTTGTCATGTGTATCCAATGGCCCAAAACTTTTATCCATTTAAATGCCCCATCAGGCCCAAACCCTTTGAATATCTCACATGTTGGGCCCTTACCCATTTGTGAAACCAACAACTTCCAAAATAAATGGGCTCAAATATTGGGAATTAAATCACCCAAATTTTATTTGGGAATTAAATCACCCAAATTTTAACTACATTCGTATATATAATTTCCAAACATGATTTGTTGCTTCAAATAGGCTAACTTGAATGTAGAAATTGAGAACAAAATTTGGCCCAACTGACACATGCTACAATTGGCATACTTTGAACCCACTCTGTCAATTCCCACGAAAGATGCATGGCTCATTTATATACATTACTGAGTTAGAAAAGAGATCTATGTCTGAGCGATATCCTTCAAAAGTCTAGAGCTTATTTCCAAATTTTATTTCCTTCATAATCTCCTTCGCGATCTCCTTCGTGATCTCCTAGCGCACAGAAAATATCAACATGGATGGAGAATTATTCCTTTCCAGTTTTATAATTTTTCAAAGATTCTGGAATTTCTCATCGTATCCTCCCCTATAAATAAAGGCCTCGGGCTTCACCATCGTCACAAATCGAGAAATCACCGGACAGGTACAACCATCATTCTCCTCCTTTCTCATTCTTTTTTTCTTCTTTTTTTTCTTTTCGTTTGCTGCTACACGAGGATACTTAGGAGCTGCCATTGATGTTGTTGTGTTCATGCTGCAGTCAGAAGGGTAGGCAACATCAAAGAGCTCAGAGGCTTCAAGCTTCCAAACTTTTGGCTTCAAGGTGTTTGACAGATTGCTCGAAAGGTATCAGCACATTCTCCTTTCATTATTTTTTTCATGTTCTTTCTTCTGGTATGTTCGGTCTACAGCACATCGTTTGGGTGAAAACGAGGCAATTCGGGAGCTGTTCGGGGCCGTTCGAGGGCTGCCGGGCCATAGCGGGGCTGAACCGTGGCTTTTCGGGAGCCGTCAGGGGCTGTTCGGGAGTTGTCGGGCTGAATCGGGGCTGTTTTGGAGTCGTCTGAGTTGAGTCGGGGCTGTTTTGGAGCTGTTTGGGCTGAAGTGGGGCTGTTTAGGAGCCGTTTGTGCTGAAGCGGGGCTGTTTAGGAGCCGTTTGTGCTGAAGTGGGGCTGTTTAGGAGCCGTTTGTGCTGAAGCGGGGATGTTTA
>CACSLK010003174.1:12926825-12939701 GCA_902706635.1 Striga hermonthica
ACACAACCCCCAGTGTGAGAGTTATTTGCAGGTTTCCGGCGTTCTACCGGCGAGGATCAAGATCTATCCGTTCAAACCGGACCAGGACGCTTACACTTGCATTAATATAATAATAACAAGAATCATGAGTCTGGGAAATATTCTAGCTTGAAGGCAGAGGCTACTTGGTAGTGACTAATGTGTTATATTATTATTTCCTTGCTATTTTTCTGTTTTGAGGTAAACATACATTAGCGACCTAACTTACATACCTAGTTTGTGCTTTCTAAGTTCCTATACATGTATATTTCTCCTTTGACACTAATCCTCAGCTTAACTAGCATATTATTATAAAATCAAGAAATTAGGTTTTAATAATATCATCAAATTATCAGCATCTTTCTCAAGGTTTGGATCAAGTTATACATCCAAGTTTAAATTTTGTTTTGTTATTCCAATTTTAATTATCATCATTATTAGTAACAACATGGGGAAGTCTGACAAAGAAGACACATATAATCATTATTATTTGTTCTATTTGTTCAAACTTTGTCGTTGCATTTGAACGGTTAAATACCGTATGGCATTAAATCTTTGTAGATGGATGAAGCTAAAAACAAATTCCTCATTCTCACGCTGCTGGAAGAGATTGTTGTTGGGGCTCAGTTTTTTTGGATAGTAGCTAATTACTACTACCACAAATTCATAGTCCCTCGACGTCGTCGGCGTACGAACAATACACCTCTCACATACAGGTTGAGGGATAGAATACCACTTCAAGTGAGTCACATGCAACAGCTGATTGACGTTAGCGACACCACTTGCCTCGAAAACCTCCGTATGGACCGAAATTGCTTTGGTCGTCTTTGCTTCCTTTTAGAAAATTTAGGTGGCCTTGTTCAGTCTAGAAACGTTACACCAAGTGAACAAGTTGCTACGTTTCTCTCAATCCTCGCTCATCACAAGAAAAATGTTACTTTGAAGCTTGATTTTATTAGATCAGGTCAGACTGTTAGCAAGTACTTTAATCGAGTACTTTGTGCGGTCATCCGCATCCACAACATCCTAACCGTACAACCTAAGTCAGTTGAGACTGATTGTTTAGATTACAGGTGGAAATGGTTTGAGGTAAACTACTCCTCAACAAATTAATAACTCCTAACAATTTTGGTATTTCTACTTAATGCCATCTAATATTATTTTTTTTTCTTTTATTTCCATTAGGGGTGTCTAGGAGCATTAGATGATACATACATTGTCGTGAAAGTCCCCTCTAGTGATAAGCCACGATATAGGAATCAAAAGGGACATATAGCAGTGAATGTACTTGGGGTGTGCGATAGAAATATGAATTTCATCTACATGCTTTGTGGCTGGGAAGGGTCTGCTGCAGATATACGAGTACTGAGAGATGCGGTTACTAGACAACACTCTCTACGTGTACCAAACGGTATTCCACAAATTTATTACCACAACCGACCTTAAAACACAACCTTTGAACATAGAACACTCGTCTATTTTACTTATTAAACAATATTTTCCGTTTGTATAACAGGGAACTACTATTTGATTGATGGTGGTTACACGAATGTCCTGGTTTTCTAACCCCATATAGGGGTGTTAGATACCACTTAGATGAAAGGGGTACAGGGCATCGTGCTCCAAAGAACTTTAGGGAACTTTACAACCTTCGGCACGCAAAAGCTAGAAATGTGATTGAACGTGCTTTTTTCCATTCTAAAAATGCGTTGGGCAATTCTTAGGAGTCACTCCTACTATCCAATTCGAACTCAAAATCGAATTATTATGGCTTGCGGGCTTATTCACAATTTTATACATACAACAATGCCCGATAACCCCATGGAAAATGAGTTTCCAGAGTTCCCGACGTTAGGCACTCCTCAACCGCATGACGATGACTTCATCGATCAAGTCGACTGCAGCCCAGAATGGTCCCTCAAACGCGACCAATTAGCATAACATATGTTCACCGAGTGGAAGGGCGGTGTATTAAATTGATAAACAATAATTAAAATTAGGTCTCATTTTGTTGTAATAATTGTATCCCTTTTTTTGTTTGGCATTGTTTTATCCCCAACTATGATGAACTTAAAGTATGTTTGTTTATTTTTGGGACTTGAATGTGTTACTATGTTGAATGTTGTGAACAAATTGCCTGGTGGATGTTGAATATCATAATGCTATAGTTGTACATGTCTTTCTCCATCGATTAACGCAAAAAATTACTTGTTACAATGATGTCATATTCAGTACAGGAAATTCAAATGGAACAATCATTTTCAGTTGGGACTGCTAAAGAGGGTGGCTCTTTATCCAAACGCCGTGTTTGGACGACGGACGAAGAGAAAGCACTTATCTATGCTCTGAAGGAAATAGTCGTTGAAGGTTATAAAACGGACAACGGCTTCCGGACAAACTACGCATTAGTGTTGGAGAAAAAAATGAAGGCTTTTCTTCCCGGATGTTCTCTTCGTGCAGACCCACATATTTTTTCCGAAATCCATGTGTGGAAGAAACAATATGGGAGCTTGGCACTTATATGGGAGAAATCTGGATTGGGTTGGAATGATGAATCTAAATCCTTCTCTTGCGATGGCGAGAAGTAGGCAGGCTGGCTAAAGGTTAGGTCCAAAATTAATCAATCTTCTTGGGTTCCTCAATATATATTTTTTTAATGGATCATATTTAATTGATCATATTTAATTGATCATGTCTTCCAGTGAGATAGTGTGCACATCTTCAATGAACTTTTTTGTTCGCAATATAGTACATTTCTCGTAGTATTAGTATTCAATATTGGTTTTGATTGTCTCTCTGTGTTAATATTTTGAATGCATAGAGGCAAATATTTTAATTATTACTGTTTTATGCATCTATTTGCTTTAAAACCTGGCAATAGGAAAGCTCTTTAATATTTGTGATTGAAAAGAAACATGAGTGCCATACTGTGAAAAAGGTTGACAATAGATACCTTCTTATATTATAATTTTTCAGTCTCTCTTAGATAGTATAAGAGCTTGGAAAACAAATACTCCAAGTTACAAATTACCTCTTGTAGCGTGTAGGTTAGTTATCTTTTCACATAAAAGCCACTTATTTTTGCAGAGTTTATTATTTCTTAGCAAAATTGCAAGTTTAGTCATGTTGGTTTGATCAAGTGGCGTTTTTATTCTTAAGAATTGGAAAAAGGTTTGTGTGGATTTAAAATATTAAATACTATCAACTGCATTATGCATATGGGCCTGCAGACTTTCAGTAAGTGTGTATTACAATGCCGTTTTAAATTATATTATTTACAACTAAAAGAATATTTCTCATAGGTGGATCCTAACGCGAAGGGACTGAGGAACAAGTGCTTCCCGTACATAGATGACTGGTATGAAATATTTGGGAAAGACAGGGCCCAAGGTGGCGATGCACAGTCGTTCGGAGACGCGGCCCGGGAGATCCTCAAGGAGCACCTTGTTCCAGAGCATGTTGATGATCCATCACAGGGCATACAGAACACCCAATTCGATGTCGGCCCAAGTGTTGATATTGGTCAGTCATCGAGGACGCCAAATGAAAGTAGCTCGATGGGAGGTACTAGGAAAAAAGGCACGAAAGGTAAGACATCCACCCGAACTGAAGAACGTTTCATTGAGGTCATGGAAAACTTCTCGCTTAACACAAGTGGCCGTTTGGCTGATATCGCGACAAGGCTAGATAGCAGCCAGCTGCGCATGTGGCAGCTGAAGAAGCAGTTCGGGTGGCAAATCAACAAGCAGCAGAAGCGCAGATGAAAGAAGTATTTGACGAGCTTTGTACATTCCACTTTCTTTCAGAGGACGAAAGGATGATTGTGTGCCTTCCCCTGTGCAACAACCCTAAGGAACTTGCTATGTTTTTTGCCATGAGAATGAGAATAGGGCCCTCATGGTTAGGGTAATTTGTGATGGCCGTGGGTAGTGTGTTTTAGTTTTTACAATGATGTGTGGGTGTTTCATTTGCTGTCTTTTGGTGTGTCGAATATTTATGATTGTGCGCTGCATAAGAACAATTGTGTTTGTTTCGATTGTGTTTCTGTTGATTTCTTAATCAGTACGATGTGTGGTTAAGATTATTATGTTTGTTTGTGAACGGACTATGTTTGAAGAGTGACATGATGCTAAGTATGTATGTGTAAGAGTTGTGACACTCTCGCTGATGTTTACTTTTGTTTTGATAAATCTGGAATGCATGCATTAGCCTCTCTCTCATTGTGACGGGAGTTTATTCGGCTCTTTTAAATTACATTTAAAATTGGCTTTTTATTATTTTGGGGTTATGACTATCTGGTCGAATTGTTTAGTAATAACTTCATTTCGAAAAGTTGAATTTCTGGTTTACAGCGGCCGACACCTTTATTTGTCTACTAAACCGTACTGAAAACAACTACAACTCAATGTGCATTCAAAGTACTGGCCTTGGTTGGGCATTAAGCTTAAAAAAAAAAATTATTTGGATACAACGCCTGTGTTCGATTCATGGACCTAATACCAGGGCTAAACCTCCGGTTTATCTATTGGAGTGACAAAACATTGAGTTGAAGCAGAATTGTCGCCTGCTTCATCTCCAACTCCAATGTTAGATGACCTGTAGTTGGGTGGTTTGTTAACTGAACCGTCAGTAAACGCAGTCTCACTGTGTACGGAATAATGTTTATTTGGGGCTTTAGAACTGCTGCCCATCATGAAACTACGACGCATTTGTTGTTTTTTTCGTGCCAACCTAGCCATAAGTGGTGTTGCCATAAAATTTTCATCTTCCATATCAATAATCTGGACACCTTTATCGCGACCTTTCTTTTTGGTGCACTCTTCCTTAGTGTCAGACAAGACATACAATTCGAAAGGAGTAGGGGATGGATCCTCACCGTGAAACAATTGCACAAGTTTGTCATGCGTATGATCACTTTCCTTAAGGTACGCAGCTGAAAAATCATCCCACTGTTGAACCCAAAAAAAATAAGTGTAGTTTATAAATGGAATCCATGTCTTAACAAAGAAATACATAACACAATCACATAACTCACCTTTAGTAGTTGATTCCATCTAGTGTGAGATGCATAATAAACATTCTTCACCTCATCATACACAACCCCCAACATATTTTGTATTGCTGTAACAATCTCGTGTCTTTTTTGTAGTAGTTGGACACGTTAGGTAATGTACTCCGGCGTGAATGTTTGGCCAAAATACGCATTGATTTTATTAGTAGCAGCAGCAATTGACGACTCATTTCCTGCAAATGGAACAAACTGACCAAAAAAAAAATTCGTCAAGCAAATATTGGATTAAATAATGATCCATTTTGGGCGTCCAATATATGTCGTAAAGATAGTCATCTTGCTCGACACCCAAATTTTGGAGTCATAGTTAGGAGGGTAATGGAAAATAAAGTATTATTACTAAGATAGTAGTTGTTTGCAACTACATTGCAGAAGTGTTGGACTGTTAAATAGGCATTCTCCTCACGAAAACAACAAAAACACTACTGTTTTAGCACATGCTTGAACAGTGAAGCCGAAGAGTTGTGCGACCAGTATTATTGGTTTGAAATGATGGTCTTCGTGTTGTCTTTTCAAAACTTTTGTCAGAAGCACTTCGTGTTGTCTCTTCAAAACTTTTTTTATTTACCAATACCAGTGCTTAATTACGAAAATTTTTAATTCCATGATAAAAAAATAAATGAACGTAATTAAACTTAAAACCAAGTAGAAAAATCATCATCAAACACATCAATGTAGCAATCAAGCATTCTACATTCTCAATCTCATGAAGTTGAATTTCTTTTGCTTGCAACTTTATAAGAATACATGACCTTTTTTTATAACTCCTAACAAGTAGGTGGTTTTCCTTTAAGACAGTCCACATCGGTCTCAACACTTGCGCCGGGGTTAGAAGCAGCCAACACAGCCGGGTGGACGTGTTCCTCATTCACCTCTCCAAAAAGTGTTTGCAAGTCATCCCAAAGTTTGGTATGCCATGCTAATTGGTTCATCCTGGCAAAGAAACCATGTAAAACCATGAATACGTGCATGTGTCCATTGTTAATTAAATTCAAATGAATAATTACGTCGCAATGTTATATAAAACGTACAGTAAATATCCTCTGCCATGCTTCTTTTGCTCCCCACATTAGACCACTCTCACAACAATATTTGATTCCATAATTTGTAATCATCTCCCTCATTACTTTGTGTCTTATCCTAAACATCGAAAACCTGTCCTCACACTCCTCAGAAGTAAAAGGTGTACCGAATTCTTTACTCAACATATCCGCACTGCTAGTAAACAACGCATAGTCCTCTTTGTTAAGCAGGTCACGCATCCTAGGGAAATTTGGTAGTGCTAATATAAGGAAGGTGGAAGACGACTTGTCAACCTCAAATCTCCATTTCTCGTTAGACAAATATTGACTTTGCTCAGGTGGGGATCTTTGTGCCATTCCTGTTTGACATTATACATCTTACATATATGAATTTGCTAAATTAATATATGTTCAACAATCAAAAAACATAACACACCAAAAAATAAGGACACTCATAACTCTTTTCCTTGAGATGAACCTGCCAAACATGTATTTATATCAAACTGAATTTCATAATTTCTGTGATATTTCTAATTGACAAAATCATTAAGGAAAAACTGTTTCAAGAATGTATACATATCTGAAGCCTATGCATATCTGAAGTTTGTATGTTGTTCAGTAATTCATCTCATTATATATGTTTATATTCATTTCTTTTACTCAATCAGAACATTAAAGTAAATTTTCACAAGCACTAAGAAACTGTAGTTTTTATCCTATGGGTACACAATGCACTTCCAAATTGTGGTATTTATAAACACTAAACCTCAGACGAAACGTTATTTCTACATCTTTGGATACAATCAGATATCACGAATATGACGAATATGTTCTTAAATAATTCATCTCAAACACCTTGCAATATCAATAAAAAAATTACCTGACATATTATACTGTATCTAACCATCCCTAAATTGTCATTACTTGCTGAATTCTCAAACACACACATTTATTTATCAATGCAATAATTTTATGTTCATATTGTGTGTAACCTTTCGAATATATAAATAGAAGACCAAAATAACCTAATTCAAATACCTAATTGCAGTAAACAACCAATAATTTCATGCTCATAAACAGTGCACTGTCGATTTCTCAGTCAATATGATGTGTTTAAAATACCTAATTGAAGCCCCTTTCTGAGGTGTGGTGATGACGAACTTGGTGCTTCGCAGCCTCTGAAATCACCTGTGGGCGTCGTAGTTGTCGTCCTCGTAATCCTCCGTGTTGAACGGCACGTGGACAAGGTAAGGTCGACTTGAACACCAAACCCTAATTCTGGCTACGCGACCAAATCTCCATTTTTGATGGCTATGAATATCGAGCTCGTCCTGAAAAATGACTTAGCCTCTGCACCTTTTCGAATTTTAATAAGAAGGGCACACAGGTCATTTCTAGTGATTACTATTATTTAGTCACATGAAGTAAACAATGGATTAAATTTTACAAGAATCCTACATGCAAAGTAAACATTGGATTAAATGATGACATGTAAAGTGATGTTGATTAAATTAGTTTATCCCATCCTGAAAAGTAAATGAGGCCTAAGTGTCTTGGTATTAACATATTGAGACACTTAAAATGTATTTAGTATTGATTTTTGGGACACTCCAAGTGTCTAGATATTAACATCTTGGGATAGTTTATAGTATCTTAAGTAGTATTTTTATGGGACACTTTAAATGTCTTGATACTGATCTCTTGAGATACTTAAAGTATCTTTAACATCATGTTTTGTGACATTTGTAAATGTCTCCTATTGGTTGATATATTTAATGCATCTAATGTGACTCTTCTTGAGACACAAAATATGTCCCCAAATAACTTAACAACACAATTAAATGTCCTAATACAGTTTCATGTATTTTCAATATGACTTTTAAATGTCTCTAAAAAGTGATAAAAGGATACATACAATTGCTTTAATACCTAATAATCGAACATTTTAGTATCAATATAATACTCTCGTGTCATTCACCAATGAGTCCACTATATACTATAAATCTTAATTAAGATCAGAAGCACAAAGCTGTAGCAAAACCATAAAATACGACAATAAATTTTCCGTCATGTTTACAATATATGTAACAAAGTTTAGACCTTTCTACATTCATAAGATGCCATGCAAAAAAAAAATAAAAATTCCAAGAGTTGTAGAACATTACTAGCAAAAAATTTCTAACATAGTTTCACATATAATATCCAACTAAGCCAAAACTCAAAAAGATAAAAGGTCACATGTGTAGCAAAAAACTAACAGCTCAAAAGTTCCCCACTTGTGTATCGACACTTAGAATCAAAAGCTCCATCATTGTCGCATCAATCATCATTTTGATCCAAATCGACCTAAACAAGAAAAATAAATGTTTAAGAACTAATTTAGATGTATTATTAACAAAAAATAATATGCTTACACATTCCAAAGACAAAGGCCATGCCACAGGAGGTCCAAGAGAGTCTCCTCTTGTTTGTATATGATCATATGGTTTGATAAGATGAACATCATTTCTCATTCGGTGCTGAGCATTTATTTCGCACCACCCTTTACCCAAGTCTTCACCATTCACTCTTACAACATCCATAGAGATAACATAAACACGAGCAACTACTTCATTTATGTTCTCTAAAGTTTTTAAAACAACTCTAGAATGCACCTGTAATACACAATATATTCTTATCATTTAAAAATATTAATGGATGTTCAAAAAAATGTAAATGTGTAATAGACATCCTAGTACCCGTATATTTCTTGAGCGTGATGTTGATCCAGGTGATTGGCGGCTATTTGAAGAAGCAAATTGGACATTGAGTGTATCAGACTCTTCAACACTTTTCTCTGACTCTCTTGCACCTTGCTCTCCTCCGTGAAGTTTTGTTAATAGAGCCTCATATTTTCTTTTATACTCCAGAGAAGCATCATATTTCATTTTGTACTCCATTGCAAGTCTATAACTTGCATCACAACTTGGAAGTGGTCCATAAATATCTGAGCGACTTACTCCTAAACCACACAAACGCACATACCCATTCTTGTCTTTTCCCATCACCATTTCAAACTTTTCATTAGCTTTATTCAGACCATTGGTGTCATTTGAACCTTCAAGATCTTGTCCATTTTCATCCGGGTCATCCGGGTTTTCCATCTGTTCCTATTACCATAAGATATATAATAATCATATATTATAAAAATAACAAAAATAAAATTCCGATGGATAAAGTTGTTGAATAAGTGAACTCACAACAGCATCTTGGATTACTGCACTTATACGCGGGTCACCAACTCGATAATAACACTCTTTAAATAGATCTACTTTCGATGGGTATTCTCCGTACTTTTTTTTCTGCACATATGTTAAAAAAGTTATTTTTTGAAATAATTACAACTTAAAAATGGTCTTCTAAATATAATTTACCCAAGCTTCTCTCACTAATGCATAGCTTTTCTTGCCCATGCGATGAATCAACTCCAACTGAGCACGAGTTTCTTTGTTCTTTTTGCTGATTTCCTAAATTGTTTACAAATAAAAACAATAAATCAGCTTGTGTTAAATATAGTTGAATATTAAAATGACTTACATGATTGCTAAACCAATTAGAAAATGTCTCGCAGTGAATACGTTCAATATCTTTCTTTGGAAGACGTAAATTCTGATGCTTAACAATCAACTTGTGTTGTCTGTATGTAATGCATACAATTGGAAGGGTTATAAAATAAAACACACAAACACACACACATATATATGTATGCATTTTAACAAAATGACATAGTACTTACTCGATAAATGGTTCAATAGAACTACAATTGAACAACACGTATCAGTGTGCATTGGTTAGGATATCCTTATCCAACATTGTACATTCATTCCTTCCAATAGCTCGCCAATATTAGAGAAGATGGGGAACTCTGCCATATTTTCACTAGCAATATCATCATTTCGCTTCTCCTTATTAAATTTAGTTTCCACATCTTCCAAGTATCTTGAGCAAAAAGTAACTCTTTCTTCCATCAGATATGCTTCTGCAATTGAACCCTCAGGACGACTTTTGTTCCGCACATATGACTTCAATGTTGATAAGTACCTAATTCACCAAATAAACAAATAAATAAATAAACCATACACCTTTATCATTTAAGTAAAAAAGAACGAGTAAATTTTTACCTCTCAATAGGATACATCCATCGATATTGAACATGTCCTGCTATTCGAGCCTCATATGCCAAATGAATAGGAAGGTGAATCATGATATCAAAAAAAGAGGGAGGAAAAATCTTTTCCAAGTCACAAAGAACTACAACTATTTCTTTTTCCATACGAACAAGGTCTCGAGCATCAAGAACCTTAGAACAAAGCTCTCTAAAGAAAGAGCACAAGTTTGGCCACAACTGATCTAACATGCCTCGGCAAAACCCTATGTAGTGCAATTAGAAGCAATTGTTGCATCAAAACATGATTGCCATGACTTTTTAGGCCTGAAATTTTGATTGGCTTAGCCTGGACACTTCTTGATATGTTGGATGAATAACCATCATGGACTAACATTTTTCAAAACTTCCAGGAATAATTCTTTCTCCTTTTTACTCATTGCAAAACATGCTGGAGGCAAGTATGTTTTTCCATTATCTAGAGAAACAGGATGAAGCTCATGTCTTATACCCATATTTTGCAAGTGAAGACGGGAATTTTCATGATCCTTAGACTTTCCATCCAAATTCAACAATGTCCCAAGCAAACTATCACAAACATTTTTTTCAATGTGCATTACATCCAAATTATGACGCAACAAATTATCTTTCCAATAAGTCAAAGCAAAAAATATGATTTTCTTCTTCCAATTGTGAGGCAAACTTGGATTATCACAAACCGTCTTTCCAAATATCACGTTCGAACCAGATAAATCCTCTAATATCATATCTCCTGTCAATGGTTTAGGACACTTACGATTTTCCACATCACCGTTAAAGGATTTTTTATCCTTTCTATAGGGATGAGCATCATTTAAGATAAGAACCTGCGATGACCCATATAACATTCTTTGTGGCTATTATGAAAATACATATAACACGTTTCTTTATGACAAGAAGGGCAAGCTAGTTTTCCTTTTGTGCTCCAACCAGATAAATTTGCATAAGCAGGAAAGTCATTAATAGTCCACAATAAAGCAACACGCATACAAAAATTTTGCTTCTTTGATGCATCATATGTATCAACCCCAACCCATAACTCTTTTAGTTCTTCTATTAAAGGCTGCAAGTATACATCAATATTATTTTCAGGGAAATAGGGGCCTGGAATAAGCAAGGTCAAGAAGAAAAATGGCTCTTTCATGCACACCCATGGGGGTAAGTTATATGGGGTTAAAACAACATACCATATACTATGTGTAACACTCATAGTCCTAAAGGGACTAAACCCATCAGCTGCTAAACCGAGTCTCACGTTTCTTGAATCATTTGCAAAATCACGATGCCTACGATCAAAATACTCCAAGAGGTGAATCACTAGGATGCCTCATGAGACCATCTTTACTACGTTCTTCTTCATGCCATCTCATGAATGGAGCTGTTTTAGATGACATGAAAAGTCTTTGCAGCCTAGGTTTCAAAGGAAAATATCTCAACACTTTTGTTGGAATCTTTTTAACCTCAGTGTCACTCGATTTATCCTGAACATACCTCGGAGTTTTACAAACATGACAAGATGTATCATTCTTATGCTCTTTCCAATACAACATACAATCATTAGGGCATGCATGAATTTTTTTCACAAGTCCTAAATCTCCAATTAGCTTTTGTGCCTCATAGTAAGATTTCGGCAATAACTTGGTGACTTCAGGGAACGACTCTCTTAACAAGTCAAGAAGCATTGTAAATGACTTGTTAGACCATTTTCCCGTACATTTCAAGTGAAAGAGCCGAATAAGAAATGAAAGTTTTGAGAATTTCTTACAACCAAGATATAAATTAGTTTGGGCATCTTCCAATAACTTATAAAACTCATTAGCTTTCTCATTTGGTGGTTCTTCCATTTCACTATCAACACCATAAACATCATGCACCAAATTGTTCATGTCATCTGTAATTCCAAAATGCTCATAATGATTAGTTTGGTTATATGCTACACCTTCTCCATGTGCAATCCAGTTTGTATAACCTTTGATGAACCCATCAACTATAAAATGACCTTTAGCCATTTCTCTTGTTACCCATTTACAATTTTTACAACACTTACATGGGCATATAATTTTTCCATTAGAAGACACCTTTGAGAAAGTCATATGAAAGAATTCATTTACCCCATTTTCATATTCACTGGATGACCTTGATTTGAGCATCCAACTTTTATCCATAATGAACCTGCATAAATAAAACAGAGAATTTTTTTTTTAGCCATGTAGAAATGATAAACACAAATTTTAGCCATAGTTTGAAAAAAACATCTTTTTTAGCCATTTTGGCACATGAAAAGTCTTAAATGCCCTTACTATATATTATTTTTTTAAAAAAAAAGTTTATCTCTCTTCTCTCTTCCATTATCTTCATCTCTCTTCTCTTTTGAAAAAAAAAAATCATTCTTTTAACAAAAAAAAAATCATTCTCTCTATATTCATTCCGGCAACATTTCGGTGATATCTCGGGAATACTAGTGTAAAGGTATTGTTATAATTTTTTTTTTAATGGGCCACATATATATACTATTAAAATTAGTAAATGAATATGGCAAAAAAAAAAAAATTGTAGAATAGATTTCTTGGAACATTGAATGA
>CACSLK010003174.1:12942957-12959520 GCA_902706635.1 Striga hermonthica
CTCCTCGACCGGCCAAGTAGGCCGGTTTATCCTTGAGTATATAATATCCTATATCATATATAAGTTGGTAATTTTTATCAAAATATATAAAATATGTATTTCTTGCAACTTATGTCGGGTATTTACAAGATTTCAATTTATATGACCTGGAATAGTTGATTCCAATATATATGACCTGAAATATGCAACAATTGAACAAAATGAAACAACTAACATAAATTTACATAACCGTAATATTGTTCCCTTGTAAAACTCAACAAATTCAATATTAGAAAAATAGTAACATACCACATAACTTTATCACAACATACTGAATAAAGTTATAAGTCCATTTCCATAACTCAACATCTTAAGACCAAACTGAGTATGCTCAGCAATGAGATTTGTTGCAATGTGTGGCATAAGAAAAGAAATTACAATAAAAACACATAGTATGCAATCTGAACATGGTATTCATTAAGGCATTGTTTACTCTGACTGATGTGATTTGGAAAAATTAAACTCCAACTTAAAAAAGTCATAACCTTGATAGGAACAATTTACAATTGACTTTACCACAATAAAATGCATATTAATCACACAAATTGAAAGAAAAGTATTTGTCTAAGCCATACTAGTATTCAATGTCAAACAGCGACCTTGCCCAATGAAGGCCAAAAAACAAGGCTCAATCAACAGGCAAATCCAGCACACAATAGGCAATAAATCAAATTGCCCTAAACCAGGGAACAAGTAGTAAGAAAATTCAACATAACAAGGTAAAGGTTCAAATAAATAATGCTCCTCTTATCATTATCATTTGTCTAAGATGTTAATACTATGCTTCAATGACAAACAACTACCTTAAACAATGAAGTAATCAGTCTCATTATGCAAGAAAGTTATAAATAAAAATACATCTTAACCTGATAATATCATTTCGTCTACCCTTCTGGTTCATGGAATTACCACTTACAACGACATGTGGACCGAATCATAAATAAACTTCTAACAAGCATTCAAATATAACTTCACATATGAAATGGATATATAATACCAATCCAGAATTCAAGAACCAACATTTTTCCTGTACCAAAAAGTACATACACAACCATAACATTGGATTAACAAACTAACATCCAAAGATAAAACACAAGAAATTATTGACCAAAAAACACAGGAAACACATTGAACCACCTCCTTCAGAAATGAAATGGAATTAAACAAATAATGCACAACAACAATGAGAAAAAATGCACAATGCAGTAGACATGACAATCTGCCAACCCATGTTCCAATATCCCAGTTTTAACTAGTTGTATGTGAACTCAAAAGAAAAAACACAATAAATTATGCTACAAGGATAATAAACTGCCCTACATTAGTAAGTGTTACACAGTTGAAAGCTATTAACACTCTATTAACCAATTAGGTCCGAAACAAATTTCAGTTTACGCAAGAACACACCATAAATGGAAAATAATAAAAAAAAGGTTTTAAGTATTTCGGATGACAAGATGAAAGTGCTTACCTCAAACAAACAATTTGATTTATCCCAACGTCGCCCAACAACTACCCGCACAAATTAGGGTTCTTCACGGTCACCAGAAAACATCATCCATGAAAAAAATGTCACAAATTAGGGTTCTTCACGGTCACCACGGGATGAAAGATAATAAGAATTAAACAGATTAAAGAAATCGAAAGCACCTTTCACGCCCTTGAAAACAAATTCTCCTGGATGCGCACAGCTACGATGGAAAAGGGAGGAGGCACTCGTCCGTAGTTAGGGTTATTCTTTGGGATGTGAAAGCTTTTTATGTTGGCATATTCGTAATTAAGGTGAAACATAGGGGTCTCACTACCATTTTGTAGGCATTTTCGAGGGCAAAAAAGGGAGCCACAGTGCAGGATTGTAAAATTCGATGTCCAACACAGGATGAAATTAATCGACCAATTGAGGATTTCTGCTCCACAACACAATGCCACGTGGGTGCCCCGTCAGTTAAATCTTGTCCCAATATGCGATAGTAGACATTGGAAACTGTAAAATCCTAACCAAATCCTTAAAAGTAAATGAGACCTTAGAGTGACCCAAGAGATATTATTATCTTATTTACAAAACTATCTTAAGACACTTAAATGTATTGTGAAAACGTCTGGAGACGCGTACAAGTGTCTTATAAAGATAAATAATGAGACATTTTAAGTGCCTCAAAAAAGTGCCCCGAAACTTTATGCAACACCACTACATGAGACACTTATGCTAAATATCCCAATAGGTAGAAGTGTCCCGATATATAATAATATGGGACACTTTTCAGTGTCCCAATAGGCAATTTTTGTTGTAGTGATCACTATATTATTGCCTGTTGAGCTGATGTGGAGTGATTATGAGGTTGAGAAGAAGGGAAAAGAGATCAAAGCACTATTATTTGAGTTGTTTGAAGAGTATAATGCACAAAATGATAAAAGTATGAATAAAGAAGTGTAGAGTCAGTGAGTAGCAACAACAACAACAATATGAAGAGGCAAAAAATGAAAGAAAGTGATTCCAATGTTGGGAGTAGGGTTAATTTAGGCAACAACAACTTGAAGTATGTTGTTGATTGGACCAAATATGTCACAGAAACTAATGAGGCAACAATAGAGCATGAGATTGATGCATATCTGAAAGATCTTTTGTTAGCCATTAAGGATAAAAAAAGGTGATGATATTGTTGCTGAGGATGTGATAGAGAAATACAAATCCTTTGATATGGTGAAAAAATGCACCCTCTTGGTATCCAGTTCTCTCTACACTTGCCAAAGATATTTTTGCTATTCAAGTATCAACCGTTGCTTTTGAGAGTGCTTTTAGCACATGAGGGAGAGTAATTGATTCATTTAGGAGTTCATTAACTCCTAAATCTGTGGAGGCCTTGATTTGCATGCAAAATTGGCTCAGAGGAGATGATATAGTCATGGACTTTAAGAATGGACCTTCAACTCAAGAGTTAGAATTCTATGAAAATATTGAGACATGTACTATATACTTTTTCAGTTTCATTCTTGATTTCTTTCAGTTTCATAATTTGATTATTGCTTTTATAATTTATTTTTAGTTTCAGACATTGATTATTGTTCTTTTAAACTATAAAATAATAATTCACTTTGTTTTCCATTTTGTAGAGTTGTACAATGCACAAATGGCTGCTGGGGATAATGTGTTTGATGTGGAAAGCTTGGAAAATGAAGATGATGGTTTTGAAGATGGTGGTTATGATGATTATTGATTGGAATTAGTATGCTTTGCTTTCAGTTTGAATTTGAAGTATTGTTCATGTTTGTGAAAGCAGAAATCAGTACTTCAGTAGTTGTACCCTTTTGTTTTAAGACAATGTTTAATTTACTATTTGGTGTAAGTGTGTAAGACTGTAAGTGAACTTTGGATTTTGGAATAGTTGCGGATTTGAATGCTTGGTTAGTAGGTTGCAAGCTTGCAGCTTTGAATGAAATTAGTTAATTTTTCAACTTTTGAAGTATGTTATGTTAATTTTCAACTATCAGTAGCTTTGTTTTTACTTTTTTGAATGAAGTTGTGATGGGTCTCTTCCCAGATCTGGAGCGAACCGGTAGAAACGGGCCCAGATCAAGGACGAACCGATGAGAATGAGCTTGGATCTGTCGTTGCCGCCTTCAAACCGCTACTGGTCCACAAGAAAACCTGCAAGAACTCAACGCTGGAGGGGTTCCGGCGTGGAGCCTCCGATGCTCAAGTCAGTATGTGAGAGAGGCGAAGAGAGCTGCTCTCAGAGAGCAGCAGCAGTAATGGAGGAGAGTATGGAATGTTTTTGGGAGTTAGGGTTTTGGGGTTACCTCTGCCTCTTTATATAGAAGCAAGACATTTACCTAAAGTTCTCAAGATGCCCTGGCTGACTTACTAAAAATGTCCAAAATACCCTGGTCAGTTCTTAGTCAGCATTTAGATTCCTTCTTATCCATAGTAGCTTTCATGTGACATATCGAAGTGTATCGGATCGCTGGGGATCTATAAGCCTCGAGACTTCCTCAATCGACTGGGTCATCTTCAGTCGTCAGTAGATCCTGACGCGCTTATCCGTCTTTCTGGGGGGAATCGACTTATTCTAGTCGACTCGTGTAAGTTGACCAAGAGATGCCTGGATCCCTGACCGAAGACATTATAGGGAGTCTACGAAGAGAGTCAACTTCGGCTAAGTCGACTCGGTAATTTCTGAGCTGTTGATAGTGTAAACCGTTATACGATAGTATGGCTATATCATCTAGTCCCTCCCAAAAATTACTCGAAGCGATTCTGAGCTTAAGAGTAAGTTTTTCGACTGCATGTCTTGCTCGGATCCTGTTATCTCGACTCGTAAGCGACTCACTTACCCAACAAATTTCGAATTGATTGGATAAGTCTAAATCTTTTTCAAATTTCAAAATTTGAAAAAGGGGGTTTGAAGGCTGATAAGACGTTTTCTCTCCCCACCGCTTCGTATTCTGTGCGCCATCTTGACCGTTGGTTCTGCCTTTAATCTAAAGGCTAGGGTTTCTCTGCTCCTCTATAAATATCTTTCTCCTTCCATTGTCTGCACTTTTCGCACTCAGAGCTCTCGAATCTTCTGTTTTTCTGGCAAATAAAGCTTTACAAGTTTTCCGGCACTCGTTTCTTCCTCCGGCGTTCTTCTCAAGTTTTTCCAGGACTTTTCTGACAATCACCATGTGTAAGTTTTCTCTTGCCTTTTAATTTCCTGCTATGTGTGATTATCTTTTCTCCCTTTCTTCTTCTTCTTCTTTTTTTTTTTGTTTTTCTGGACGATATGTTTAGACTTTACATGCTTACCGTACTCTGGGATTTTCTGGGTGAATCTCTAGTGATCTCTTTTTAGATTTTTAGTTGCAGATTTTCCATCTCTCCTAGTGTTTTTTGCTCAGCGGTCGATTCGATATCGATTCTTCTGCTTCTCTTCGATTATTACTGATTTGATATTCCCTCCTCGAGTTGAATGAATTAAGGATGGCCCACGAATTTCCAAGGATTTTCTATTCTGTTGCACCTCTGTCGAGTCAATTTGCTCGCTTCTTTTTATGGTTTTATTTCCCTTGAGTCTAATTGTGGCTGCCATTATATCTTTCTATTGATCGTCGTATTTTTTCTTTTCTAGCTTCCAACTCTGCTCCTACCTCCGATCCTGTGTCTGGTTCCCTTGCTCAAAAAATCGACAATTATCCGGATTCTAAGTCCGTTCAAATGTCTGATGTTAGAACGAGTATTTATCAAAATGTCGAGCCGGAGGGGTCCATTAACTCTAGTGCCTCGCCCTTCGGCATCGACGGGACGTGTATAATCAAGCGCTACTATCGGGCACTCTCTTTGAGGACCCTGAAGCCCCTCGTGCTTTCGAGTCCTCTCAACTTGGTTTAGTCCCTCGAGGTATTTCCCTTAGGCTTTTAGATATTCTTTCATAGAACAATCTCTACGCATTCATCAATAACGGTTTCTTCCATTGAACCTGTGGCTGTAGCATGCTTCATAGCGAAGTTAGCTGCTCTTAACCCCTTTTTCTTATGCTCCTGCAGCCGAAATCGATGGCTTCAGAGAGTTCAGTGGGCTTCCCTCTGATTGGGGATTGGTCGCTCCTACAATGGATGAAGACTTCAGACATCCTCCTCGCGGTTGCTTTACCTTTTTCGTAGATCAAATAATGTCGGGACTGCGCTTCCCGATCCAACCTGAGCTGCTGTCGTTGAGTAACCTTTATGATATACAAATAAACCAGTTTATCCCCAACTCCATTCGAATAATGGTGGCCTTTATAGTCGTCACCCGTATAGTGCTAGGCAGTTTTGTACCCGATTTTTTCCTTTATTGTTACAGATATAGGTTTAGTAAGGATGCCCATTGCTTGGGTCGTCGTTTGGGCGTTACCTTTCTTGAAGACCTATCTTCTAATATCACTGAATGGAAGAAAAAATATTTCTTCATTCGTCCTGCTCCCAGCCAATATTCTTTTTCGAATGAGTGGATTACCAGCAAGCCAGAGAAACGTAAGCGTCCTCGCTCTTCACAATTCGCGAGCATGCTGGAGGAGCTGAATAAGCACACATGGAGTGCCCGTCGATTAACCAAGGATAGCTCTCTTCTCAATCATGTTGGTATTTGTGTCGACAAGAGTATCCCTCGACTTAGTGATCCCTGTAAGCTTCTTCCTTTATATCGGTTTTTGGTTTCGACCTGTCATCGATCGCTTGGTCACGTGTATTTGTGTTCATTCATAGGGTTTGCGTGTTTGTTTGTTTTTGTTTTTGTTGTTTTTTTTTATGCTGATTATCTTTTTACGTCGACAGTGAAAGCTCTGGCTCGTTTTGACAAGAAGAAGACCGAGGCGGCCAAGAAGTCATCCGTTCCCCCTACCTCTTCCCAGAGGCCTGCAGTCTCAGGTTCTGGTGATCAAGCTGCGGCAGTCGAGACGACTGCCGCCAAAAAGTCTAGGGTTGTGCTTCCCTCGGCTTCTAAGCCGATTCAGCCGTCAGACTCCCCTTCCTGCAAAAGGCCCCAAGATCGAGGGGATGCGACCGTGGTGCCCGATTCCTCAAAGCGCCAAAAGGGGAAGGAATCGGTTGTTGAGAAAGACGCGGGACAGTCGTCTCCTGTGAGGGTGGAGCCTGTGACCCTGCAATAGCCCTCTCGGTTGTACGACAACCCTGATTCCCTTCAAATTCTTAATTACCTTCAATCGGCGCTTCCCGAGGACGATCGAGCCCGTACCGACGGCAATCCCTATGATCGGGCTCGATATGTTGCTCGGCTCATCCCTCGGGTGAGTTTAGTTTCTCTTTTTTTTGGTACTATGTCGACATCTTATTCAATTTTTGCTTTCTTCAGCTTCTCGCCTATATTCTTCCCTCCATGATCGAGGAGGCGTCTTCCCCCCAGAACAATGTTAAGGTTTTGGGGAAAAATTATGCGGCCAAGTGCGAGGAGCTCGTGGCCAAGGAAGAAGAGCTTGAGGCTGCCAACGCCGTCATCGCCAAGCTCCGCTCTGACAAGGGCGCGGCTGTCCGAAAGGCCGAAAAGCTGAGTGTTGACTTGCTCAAGGTCACCGATGAGGTCGTGGTCGAGAAAGAGAATGGGCTTCAAGGAGGCCGTAGGACCTTCTTGAAGTCCCTAACCGGGGCAGTTTTCCTTGAACATTACCGCAAGGTTATTGTCGAGGCTTTCTGTCGTTCTCCCGACTTCCTCGATGAGTTGGTTCCCACGGCGATCCAATACTTTGACTTTGCTTGCGATAAGTGGGAGCAAGCTGTGGCAAGTCCCGACTTTTCGGGGACAATCGACCGGGCGCCCGTGAAACTCACCCTTCCCGACCCGATCGGCTACAAAGAAAAGACTTTCCCTCAGGGTCATGCATGGTGGACTGGCCTCGAGGCCAAAGCTATTCATGCAGCTGAGCTCTCTTCTCAGCTTGAAGTCCCCCCACTCCCCCTAGTCGGCCCGGTTGAGCTGGTCGAGCCAAGCGGGGCCAACTACGAAGAGGAGCCATTCGATGAGGAGATTGAGGTCGAGCGGCCACCCGTGGAGCCAGCCGGAGAAAGGGAAGATGCTGGGAACAAGCCGGCTGGCGGTGAGGGTGAAGATGTTACCGAAAAGTCGATTGTCGATTCTCAGCAGACTTAGGCTCCATTTCTTTATTTTAGCTGAAGTAGTATTCGCATTTGTTTCTTTTTTGTACCCCTTTTTTTTCCATCTCAACCTATTTTCAAATGTAAAGGTTGAGATGGTTTCGGATGTAGCCCATTTCTTTTTTAATATAATGTTTATCGTTTTTGTCTCGTTACTTCTACGTTTTGTCGATTCTTCGCGGTTACGCTTGTGATTTTTCTTTTAATTGTTTGGTTCTTTATTTCGTCTTATTACGTCTTCTCCCAACCCTTCTTGCGAGCTGGTCGAAGTCGAGCAATGATTTCGACAGCTTCACAACTGTTGAACCAAAAGATTTTTCAAGTCGTCTTCTCCCAACCCTTCTTGCGAGCTGGTCGAAGTCGAGCAATGATTTCGACAGCTTCACAGCTGTTGAACCAAAAGATTTTTCAAGTCGACTTCTCCCAACCCTTCTTGCGAGCTGGTCGAAGTCGAGCAATGATGTCGAAAGCTTCACAGCTGTTGAACTAAAAGATTTTTCAAGTCGACTTCTCCCAACCCTTCTTGCGAGCTGGTCGAAGTCGAGCGATAGTTTCGACAGCGTCACAACTGTTGAACTAAAATATTTTTCAAGTCGACTTCTCCCAACCCTTCTTGTGAGCTGGTCGAAGTCGAGCAATAATATCGACAGCTTCACAGCTGTTGAACTAAAAGATTTTTCAAGTTAACTTCTCCCAACCCTTCTTGCGAGCTGGTCGAAGTCGAGCAATGATGTCGACAGCTTCACAGCTGTTGAACTAAAAGTTTTTTCAAGTCGACTTCTCCCAACCCTTCTTGCGAGCTGGTCGAAGTCGAGCAATGATGTCGACAGCTTCACAGCTGTTGAGTCTGCTATATAGCCGTTTCGAAAAATCCGATGTATTCTGGTAATCGTGTTGAAATTGTTGTGAAAAGGGGGCGATTGTCACTCTTCTCGACCCTGGGATATCTGATTTTCCTTGGATGCTTATCATGCCTCGCTATTTGGGTCAAATATTCTCTATCGATGACTATCTTTCAAGATAGATCTGACACTGACGCTCTTTTTGAAATTTGAAATTTCAATTCCTACGAGTGACGCGCGTCCCGTCAATCGCTGACTCCTCGTATTCTGTGCTTCATCAGGATCGTTGGTTTCCCTATTAATCGGACGGCTAACATCTATCTTCATCCCCTATAAGTATGGTTAAACTTCTTCTTCGAACACTTTTCCACTTCTTCTAAATTTCTTCTGCAACTCCGGCGATCTAGCGATCCGAGCTTTTTCTCCGGCGATTTTTCCACAGCACCGGCATCTTAATCCATTTTCAGGCCATCATGAGTAATATGGGTAAGTGCTTTATTCTCTTTACCACTCTATTTTTCCTTCTTTCTTTTATTTTTCTAGGTTTTTGGGTTTTCTGGACCCTTGTGTGTTCTTCGTGTTCTTCGAACTTCTCTTGAAGATTGTGTTGAATCTTGTGTGCACATTCTCCGTTCTAGTTAACTGTTTGCGTGTGGCTGTGTTATAGCGTATAACCGCTTGTCGACTTTTATCATGTTGATTCTTATCGACACCCTCTTTCTCTTGTTTTGTACTTTCCTCTAATTGGCCTTATGTCGACTTGCCGTCATGTTCAACGAATCACATCATATTGCTCTTCGTCCTTGTAGTTTTGCCGACTTAGGTGAATCGATTGTGCTTTGTTTGATTTTTGTTTCGTGATAACTGATCTTCGCTTTCGATTCCTTTTCTTTTTTTTTCTAGCTTCCAATTCCAGCTCTTCGCCTGACACACTCGACAAATTGATCGATAGGGGCCTCGACCAATCCGACTCGGACTCAGTCGAGATAGTCGGTTATAGGATGATTAACGCTTCTCCTTCTTCATCGTGCGCTTCCACCTCGAAGGTCGACTGGGCTGAATATGATCAGGCACTATTAGATGGTGGCTTAG
Source organism: Striga hermonthica (assembly GCA_902706635.1). Taxonomy (NCBI): domain Eukaryota; kingdom Viridiplantae; phylum Streptophyta; class Magnoliopsida; order Lamiales; family Orobanchaceae; genus Striga; species Striga hermonthica. Next base: position 12,952,557 of record CACSLK010003174.1, read on the forward strand.
CGGAGGTCTCACAGAGTCCTCGAGGAGATTCTCCTCACCTTGACTTAATCCATCGAGGTATTCCCCTTAGGTTGTTAGATATTCCTGTATATAGAACCAGTCCTGTACCTGTATCAATAATTACTCCTCTCGTCGATCCTCGAGAGATTGTATCCATAGTCTGCCCTTTGGCAAAATTGGCCACTTTAAACCCTTTTTCTTATGCCTTTATGGCTCAGGTCGAGAGCTTCAGGCAATTTAGCGGGCTTCCCTCTGATTGGGAGTTGGTTGCCCCGGGCCCTGACAGCGACTTCGCCTGCCCCCCTTCGGGCTGTCTTACTTTTTTTGCCGACCAAATCATCCTTGGCCTCCGCTTTTCTATCCAAGTCGAACTTTTGGAGATAAGTGATCTATACAGTATCCCAATAATCAGTTTTCTCTAAACGCTCTCTGTATCATGATAGCCTTTATTGTTGTTTCTCGTATAGTTCTCCGTTTTTTTTCAGCTGAATTTTTTCATTATGGCTATAGTTATCGGCTTCAAAAGGGATCCCACTACTTAATTCGTCGGTCCGGCGTCACCTTTCTCGATGACCTTTCCTCGAACATTGCGGAATGGAAGTCGAAATTTGTGTTTATTCGCCCTCCCGTCGGTGCTTATCCTTATGCAAATAATTGGATAAGCACTAAAGTTAAACAAAATAAGCGGTCTCGATCCGAGAAGTTCGAAAGGCTCTTAGAGGAGTTGAACAAGCATACTTATAGTGCTCGACGTATAATAAAATATCGTGAGTTGGTCAATCATGCTCGAATCGTTCTGTATGATGATATTTCTCGACTCGATGATCCCCGTAAGCTGTCTGACATTTCTAATGTCGAGTTTGATTTCTATTTTCTTTCATCCTTGTTTGATTATTTGTTTTCGTTTCAGTCAAAGCACTCAAGCACTTCGAAGTGAAAAAGAAACAGCCGACTGGGCAGTTGGCAGGCGGGTCTGCTCCTCCTCCACCCGGCGGATCCGGAATGAAGTCGATCTCTGCCGCAAAGCGATCTAAAGCCTCGGGGCCTAGTAATCGTAAGAGGCCTCAAGACGAAAGGACCCCTTCTCTACTTCCCGACGACCTTAAGTGCCGTAAGGTCGACAAGGGCAAGGAGAAAGTTGTTGAAAGAAACGCTACTTCAGCCGTCACTTACAAGGATGTGCTGGTCAAGATGCCATCTCGGCTCTGGAATCACCCAGAGCCGCATAAGGTGGAAAGATACCTTCATTCTCTACTCCCTGAAGCCGACAAGCCCCGTGTCGAAGGGAATGATTATGAGCGTTCTTGCTATGCCACTCAGTGCCTTACTCGAGTATGTGCTTTGTACTTGAGTTTAGCGTTTATGTTTATATATTCTTGCATTATTTCATTATTCTTTTCTTTGTGTAGTTCTTAGCAGCCGTCCTCCCTGGCCTCGAGGAGGGTACCAAGGCCCCTACCTCTTCTACCAAGGCCCTCGAGGACAAATGCGAGGCGCAGCTTAGAGAAATCGCCCAGCTGAAGAAGGAGCTGGAGGTGTCTAAAGCGTTAGTCGACAAGCTGAAGGCCGACAAGGCCGTGGCCCAGCATGACAATGAGAAACTCCGGGCCGATCTCGAAAAGGCCTGAGACGAGGTGGTATTCGAGAGGGATATTGGCATTGTGCAGGGCCGGAGGTCATTTCTAAGGACCGCCAAGGGCTCCGCCTTTGTCGAGGCCTACCGTAAAGAAGTCGTCAAGGCTTTCTGCAACTCGCCTGAGTTTCTCGAGAAGCTTTTCCCTGCCGCCGTCTAATATTTTGACCACACTTTCGACGCATGGGAGGCGGTGGTGGCGGGGTCTGAGTTTGCTGGAAAACTCAACCGCGAGGCGATGAGGCGTGCGGTTCCTGACCCCGATGGTTATGAGGGTGACCCATCCCTTCCGGACGATTACCCATGGTGGTCTGGCCTCGAGGCCAAGACTATTCAGGTCGCCAAACTTTCTTATCAACTGGAGGCCCCTCCTACTCCCTCAATTAATCCGTCTGGACATAATATTGAGGAAGTAGTCCAAGAGAGCGATGTTTAGGGTTTAATGGAGGCTGTCGCCTTTTTATTTTTCAGAGCCTCGCTTTTGACTCTCTTTTTTTATTGTCGCTCTCGACCTATTTTCGTAATGTAAATGTCGAGACGATTCTCTTGTAATGACTTCACTATGAATAATATCATTTTCCCCATGTCTCGTCATTTTTCTTTTGTTCCTGCATTACCGTAAATGCTTAATAGTTAGGGTGAGCTTTCTTTGATTTCGATATCCTTGAGTGTATTTTTCATTGTCTAAATCAACTTCGTAGTTATTAAAATTGACTTCGTAGTTGTAGGCTTCATAGCCTTGTCGAGATTCTACTTCGAGTTACAATTTTCTAGTTGTTTAAATCGACTTCGTAGTCGTAGGCTTCACAACCTTGTCGAGATTCTACTCGGGTTACAACTTCATAGTTGTTCAAAATCGACTTCGTAGTCGTAGGCTTCACAGCCTCGTCGAGATTCTACTCGAGCTACAACTTCGTAGTTGTTCAAAATCGACTTCGTAGTCATAGGCTTTATAGCCTCATCGAGATTCTACTCGAGTTACAACTTCATAGTTGTTCAAAATCGACTTCGCAGTCATAGGCTTTTATAGCCTCGTCGAGGTTCTACTCGAGTTGTAACTTCGTAGTTTAAAGTTCACTACTGTAATATGCTACAATGTTTCATTTCTTAAAAAAGTTCGATTCTTCAAGTGATCATGGTAGGATTGACATTATGATATATAAAAGACATAATTGAAACATAAATTCGAAGTTTATTTCATAACTGAATTTGATTTGAACGTTGTTCAGTACAAAAGAGTGCAGGGCACTATCTTAAGCGTAAAAGCGTTTGAGATGGATCACGTGCCAAGATCGAGGCAGCTGTCGACCCTCTCCATCTTCGAGTTCGTACGCTCCCCTTTCGAGAACCTTTGTGACTGTGAAGGGGCCCTCCCAATTGGCTTCAAGCTTTCCTACGTGCTTGAGGGCGTCTGCTCGCTTGAGGACGAGGTCTCCGACTTGGAAACGTCGAGTTCGAACTTTCTTGTCAAAAGTTGCGCGCATCTTTTGCTTGTACTCGACGGATCGCACCCATGCTTCCTCTCGCCCTTCTTCAATTAAGTTGAGAGCTTCCGCAACCATTTCATCGTTTTTTCCTTCTTCATAGAATGTCGACCTGTGAGACAGTAAGCCCACTTCGATGGGTAGAAGCGCGTCCATTCCATACACCATGTGGAACGGGGATTGGCCCATTGAGCTTCTAGGAGTCGTCCGATAGGCCCAAAGAACCGTTGTTAAGTCGTCGACCCACGCTCCCGATGCTTTCTCCAGCCTCTTCTTCAGTCCTTGGAGGATAGTTCGGTTTGTCACCTCGACTTGGCCATTCGCTTGGGGATGTGCCACCGAGGCGAATCGTTGTTTGATGCCCATGTCGAGGCACCATGCCTGGATTCGCTTGCCCTGAAATTGAGTTCCATTATCTGAAATTAACATCTTCGGTACTCCGAATCGGCAACAAATGTTGTTGAATAGGAACTGTATCATTTTCTCTTCGGTAATCTTTGCCAGCGGCTCTGCCTCAACCCATTTACTGAAGTAGTCGACAGCGACTACAAGGAATTTTCTTTGTCCCGTTCTCATCGAGAAAGGGTCCCACCATGTCGATTCCCCATTGAGCGAAGGGTATCGGGCAATTGATTGTCGTCATGGTTTCAGCCGGGATATGGGGAAGCGGACCGTGTCGCTGGCATCTATCGCATCCCCGCACTAACTGTTAAGCCATTTTCCGTATCTTTGGCCAGTAGTAACCTGCTCTCAGGGCTTTGCCGGCTAAGGCTCGAGATCCTGCGTACGCCCCACAACATCCTTCATGAATTTCTTTTAGGACATGGTTTCCTTCTTCTTCGAAAACGCAGCGTAGGTGAGGCCCAATCATCGACTTTTTATACAGGATTCCATTGACTTCAAAGTACTTGGTTAGATATCGGGCAGCTTTCTCTGCTTCTTGTTTATCTCCTGCAGGTACGCGTCCCTGCAAGAGTTCATGAATTGACTTCCTCCAATCGTCCTTTTCATCGACTTCCATTGTTTGGCTAAGGACACTTCCCTCCAGGTGCATTGTGGTAATATGACCTCCCATTTCTTCATTAGAGCTTGTAATTCTTGCGAGCCAATCGGCTCGCTTGTTTTGCTCGCGAGAGATTTGAGTCAATTCGAACTTCTCCAGACCTTGTACGAGGCTTTGGATTTCCTCAACATACTTCATCATTCTGCCTTCTTTTACTTCGCAGCTTCCCATTACTTGGCCAACGACCAATTGTGAGTCGGAATGGGCTATGATTTCCGTCGCCCCGCCACCAATTGCGAGTTGGATCTCTTTAATCAGCGCCTCATACTCTGCTTCATTATTCGAGGCCTTGAAACCCATTCTGATGGAAAAGTTGAGTTGTTCGCCCTCGGGGGATACCAGGACAACCCCTAGACCCGACCCCTTGGCTGCTGAGGATCCGTCGACATGCATGATCCATTTTTTTCTTTCCCCTCTAGTCCCTTCCTGGATGAAATCTGCTAGAGCTTGGGCCTTTATAGCTCGCCTCGGTTCGTATTTGATGGAGTACTCGCTCAATTCGACTGCCCATTTCACGAGTCAGTAGGTCGACCCTAGGTCTCTCCAAGCTGGAAGTTTGTCCTTACTACTATCACATGATTTTGAAAATAGGGTCTCAACTTTCTAGCTGTTATCACCAGTGTCAGGGCAGCCTTCTCGACTTTGGGGTATCTCGTTTCCGCGCCTTGGAGTACCCGACTTGTATAATAGATCGGCTGCTGGGCTCCCCCTGCCTCCTTTAGTAACACTGAGCTCAAGGAAAATGTTCCAACTGAGATATGAAGCACCAGTTCATCACCCGGCTCTGGTTTGGTTAGTAGAGGCAACTTGCCTAGAAATTCTTTCAGTTTTTCAAACGCCATTTGCGCCTCGTCGTTCCATTGAAAAGCTTTCTTTTTAAGTAATTTGAAGAATGGAAACTCCTCTCCGCCGCTCGAGCGATGAATCTACTCAGGCCAGCAATTCGACCCGTCAAGACCTGTACTTCCTTAACGCTCTTTGGTGGGGCCATGTCGAGTATGGCCTTCACCTTATCCTTGTTCACTTCAATCCATCTTTCGGTCACTACGTATCCAAGGAATCGCCCTGCCTTCACTCCGAAGGCGCACTTACTTGGATTCAGTTTCATCCCAAATGTCCTCAGTGTGCTGAAAGTTTCTTTTAAATCCTCGACATGCGAGGTGGAGGACCTGCTTTTCACTAAGATATCGTCCACGTACACCTCCATATTAATCCCTATTTGCTATTTAAACATTCGATCCATCAGCCTTTGGTAAGTCGCCTCTGCGTTCTTGAGTCCAAAGGGCATGACGACATAACAGTATGTTCCTTTACTCGTCACAAAACTCACTTTACTCTGGTCTTTTGGGGCTGACGGGATTTGGTGATACCCCTGCGATGCGTCCATCATACTCAGTAACTCGCAACCAGCCGTAGAGTCGACTAGCTGATCAATTCTTGGTAGCGGATAATGATCCTTTGGGCAAGCAAGATTTAGGTCACGGAAGTCAATGCACATACGCCACTTGTTCAGCGCTTTTCTCACCATTACCGTGTTCGATATCCATTCAGGGAATTGGATTTCTTTGATATGTTTGGCTTTCAGTAACTTGTCTACCTCGACCTCGATTGCTTTATCGATTTCTGTTCCATGATGCCGAAGTCGTTGCTTTACGGGATTTTTGATGGAATTGAAGTTAAGTTTATGCTCCATGACATCGGGGTCGATTCCCGTTAATTCTTCAAGGGAAAAGGCAAATATGTCCATGAATTCTTTCAACAATCCCACCAACTGCCTTCGCAATTCATCCTCCAACTCTCTCCCGACTTTGGTGGTCTTCTCCTCTCTTTCCCCGATTTGAATTTCCATTAATTCTCCATGCGGCTCAAGGTCGCCTTCTCTTGGTCTCTTTTCATTTGACATTGGCTTTTTTTCCTTCTTTTACTTCCGCTCGTTGGTTTGTTTTTACTGCTATCTGGTAACAGGTTCTTGATAACTTCTGGTCTCCCCAGACCTCCTCTACTCTATCTCCAACGGGGAACTTTAGCTTCATGTGGTAGGTCGACACCACTGCTTGGAATGCGTTGAGTGCTGGCCTTCCTAGAATCACATTATAAGCCGACTCAACGTCGACTACAACGAATCTCACCATCTTTACCTTCCTTAGGTCACCTTCCCCCAGGACGACAGGAAGTGTGGTTTCTCCTAGAGGTGCGACTTCCGAGCCATTAAACCCAAAAAGTGAGGTGTGTAGGGGCGTAAGCTCAATGTCGAGTTCCATCCGTTTGAGACAGTTGTAAAAGATCACATTTACTGAACTTCCTGTGTCGACAAAGATCCTCTGTACTTCATAGCCTGATATTTGAGCAGTGATCATCAGAGCATCATTGTGAGGTCTCTCGACCTCTTTCACATTCGCTGGCCCGAAATTCATCACTGGACCGTTCTCCTCGACTTGCTGCCCTTAAACCTTTTCATAGCGCCCTCGAGCATACGCTTTTCTTGCCCGATTTGAATCCCCGTCAGTCGGCTCTCCAAATATCATATAAATTACCCCTCTCTTTTGGGGGAGCTCCTCCTTGTCGGGAGTCCTTGCCCTCTTGCGGGGGCTCTTGCTTCTTTCCCGGCGTGGACTGCTTCTTTCTCGATCCTTATAAATAAACTCCTTTAGATGGCCGGCTTTGATCAGCCTCTCGATCTCATCCTTGAGGTGCCTGCACTCGTCAGTGTTGTGCCCATAATCCTTGTGGAACCGACAATACAGATTGCTTTTGGGTTTCGTTGGTCCATCCTTTCTCGTCCGC
>CACSLK010003174.1:12962926-12978469 GCA_902706635.1 Striga hermonthica
TATATATATACATAATTATATTTTATTACTTATAATTATGTAGTGTTAATTGCATACGAATGTAAAATTTTACTTATAAAAAATACGAAACATAGAACTTACATAATGTTGAAAATTAAATTTGGAGTACAATTTTTTTTTTTTTAAAAAAAATTAATCTTGAGCAGTAGGTTCATTCCAAATATGTTCAACCAAGTCGTGTCGAAGCTGATGATGAATTTGTCTGTCTTGCACCTCAGCTCTTATCTGCAAGTAGCGTCGAAAATTTAAAGACCCCCCTTCACGCGCCAGCGCTGGTGGTTCCCATTCATCGTTAGACCAGTTGGTAGCTTCTTCGCCTCCGTCCTCAATTATCATGTTATGCAAAATGATACACGATAACATAATTTCACTAAGATCTTCTTTATACCAAAAACGAGAAGGACCTCGTATAATTTTCCACCTTTACTGGAGGACCCCAAAAGCACGCTCAATGTCTTTCTTGCAGCCTCTTGCCTCTACTTGAATTTTTTCCTTTTTGGATCCTCTGGATATTGAAAGCTTTTGACAAATGTAGCCCACTCTGGATAGATACCGTCTGTTAAGTAGTACCTTTTGGTATAATGAGTCCTGTTAACCACAAAATTGACCTCTGGAGCTACACCATGTAAAACATCATTGAATAATGGAGATTCGTGCAGTACATTTATATCATTTCGTGAACCCGCGAGCCCAAAAAATGCGTGCCAGATCCATAAGTATTGAGATGCAACTGCTTCAAGCATAATCGTGGGTACCCCATAATCCCCTCGAGTGTACGAGCCTTGCCATCCAACTGGACAATTTTTCCACTCCCAATGCATACAATCTAGACTTCCCAACATGCCAGGAAAACCATGTTTCTTCTCGTACAATGCCAGTATTCTTTGGATGTCATTGGCATTTGGGGGGCGCAAATATTGGGGTGCATATATTTCTCGCACAGCACGTCAAAACTCGAGCAGACTTCGATTCGCCGTCTGCTTTGACATACAAAGGTATTCGTCACATTGATCGGCAGGAGCTCCGTATGCTAGTTGACGTATAGCTGCAGTACACTTCTGAATTGGTGTAAAACCTGGTCGTCGTGCTGCATCTGCTCTACATGCAAAATAATTAGAATGTCCTTCGACATCCTGAACGATCCGAACAAATAATCGTTTGGACATACGAAATCTACGACGAAAGTAGCCTTCGTGGTATATGGGATCGGGAGCAAAATAATCTCTTATCAGTAGGGCATGACCAACTTCACGATTTCGAGGCACTTCTCGTCTTTCACGCCTAGTTGAACTTTCCTCTTGTACGTCTTGCTGCAATTGCATAGCCGTGGCCTCCATCAAGGCAAATTTAGCTTGCTCCAAAGAATCGTCAAACATATCGTTCAAGAAAGCACAATATGAGACTCTATTATTATTACGGTCAGCCATTTTAAAAAATAAGAAGAAAGAATAAGGAATTGAAAGATGTTTTTGGATGTAGTTTTGGAGAATATGATACTATACTATTTATAGTAAAAAGTGATTGTGTTAGGTGGGATGTGTGGTAGTAGGTTATTGTGTTAGGTGACATGTGTGGTAGTGGGTGGCAGTAGGTGGCATGTGTGGTGGTAGGTGGCATGTATGGTATAGTAGGTGACAAGTGTGGTGTGTTAGGTAATAATGTGATATGTGTGATATTGTAGTGGTTGGTGTGTTAGATATTAATGTATTAGGTGAAAAGTATATAGTGGGTAATGAATTAAATGTGGTTGTTGAATCAATAAGATAAGCATTGTACCGCATAGTAATATGTATGTTATTTTTTGGTGAAATAAAGCTGACATTATTTTAGTCTCTGAAACTAAATTGAATTTAATTTTATGGAATAACAACGAGTTAGACGTGTTGTTAAAAAAACAAGTGAATACAACGAGTTTTTTTTTTTTTTTTTAAAATAGACCAAACACCAACAAACATTGCTTACACTCATAAAATTAAACACAATACATAATAACTTAGATAAACAATGCATAAAATTTAAATTATAGAATGATAAAAACACCAAACAACATAACAAATCAGTTAAGACCCAGCTCTTCTTTAAGCACGACAAGAAGTCCTTGGTGGGCTTGCAATTCTTCTTCTGTCATGGTTGAAGTATCCTCCTATATCATTTCTCTGTACGTCTTCCATGATTCTATACGAACTAGCTTTTCCAAATCTTTTTGTTTCTTCAGATGAATTTCTTTAACTTGACCAATCTCAGCCAATAGACGTTCAACATCTGGACCGGTGCTTCCTCCTGCAGTTGTTTTTCCCTTTCTCTTCCCAGCCTTTGCTGCTTTTTGGCCAATTGGTCGACGTACATATCTGTCCTCACCATCACCACTAGGCTCGACATCTTGCCCAGAGCCAGAAGTGTGATCTTCAGTATCATATATTCTAGCTTTCTTTCCTCTCGGGATGTCTGAGATGCCCCATCAAATTTGACATTATTTTTCAATACCTTCCAACAATGAAGCCATTTAAAGCCCCCTTTATTTTTCCCCTCGCTATTCCACTCCATTAGTGCATTCTGCAAAACAATTGCATCATTTTCACCACTTCTTTGATCAGCCCGAAACTTGTTTATTGATGCATTAAATTTGAGACAGTCTCCATGGAAAGCATAAAAATGAGATTTTGCTGACTCCATGGTTCTCGTATAATTCGCCTCCAAAAGCCTTCGGACGTTTGTTGAGCGCCAATGACCGGATCACTTGAGATGGTACAGAAAGCTCGACATAGTAAAACGTCCTCATCATGTGTCCACGGTATTGCTGTCGCTTTACCCCGTCTTTTAGGCTCAACTTCTTTGGCTTTGTCTGAATCCGAATTGAGGCAAATGTTGTCGAGTCCTTCAACCTCCGGGATCATGGAAGGTCTTGGGACTTCAATGGAGCTACTAGAGAATCCAGTAGCCTAAAATTTCCTTGTTGATAAGGCATCCCAAATGCATTCGGAATGCCATATTGAGGCGGCATTGACCACATATACTGAGATTGATTCATGGTCATTAAATTTGGTGATGGGGAAAAGAAGGTTGTTCTGAAGTTTGTGAATTTGGATAAGAAGGCATTGGTGCAGGTACTTGGAAAGGAAAATTTTGAAACTGGGGTTGTAGTTGCATTCTAGGAAATTGAGAAAATTGCATATTTCGTGTGTATCGTGAATTTACGGAAGACGGACTGTCATCTTCCGATGAGTTCGTCATATTTGGGTAGACGGTTTCGTTGGCGACATATATGAAAAGTAAAAAAATAATATTTTTTACTAATACAATTAAAAATTATTTGTAAACTTTTTTCCGAAAAAAGAAAAGAACAAATGAATTGAAAAATTAAGTAGGAGTAATTTTCTTTCATCACAATTCAGATTGATAGTTAAGTAAAACAAGAAAAGGAAAAAAAGAAATAAAAGGCAAACAAAATGATAAATGGAACTACGGTTTTATAAACTTTGCTGAGTTAGTGATTTAGGTCATGTATTATAATATAATATATACATTACATACATTACATATAATATTTTTTAATACATAATATAAACATAATATATAATGTTATATATATTATACTAGTTGGCCATCCGGCTGTGCACGCACAGCCGGCTCTAGTCCAGTGTATAATTATAACTAATAATTAGTGAAATTTAAAAATACACATACGCATCTTTTATTAATACTTATAATATGTATGCATCTCTTATTAATACTAATAATATGTATGTTGATGTGAAAATGTGTAAAACTGTCGTAATTTGTAAAATAGATGGCTATTAGAACATTATTCACCATTTGCTTTTGATGAAAATTTCAAATGAAAAAAATCATATAATTCAGTGGCGAAGTGCATGACTCAGCATAAAAGGAGTAGCCTTTATGAATAAAAAAGCACATTTTCGACCATGAAATAATGCATAAGTTATGAACGATCCATAATGCTGCAAAAGAAGCCATTGAGATAGATCAGTAAAAAGTTACGTGTCTTTGTGATGAGAAGAATACTATTAGATAGCTCTCCTCTTAATTTGTGTTGGAATAGTGAGAAAGGAGCCGTATTTATAATGAGAGATTTCTTAATGAGAGATTCATGAATTTAAAATTTAATCTTATTTAATTATTTGAAAGATATAAATTATATTTATACGTCTATTTATTATTATTAATCCTTTGTGAAATTAATCTTAAATTGAGTACGTGGGGGGAGGCTTCTATTCTGTTTTCTAGCGAACAAATTCCGTTGTACGATCGTATTAATGTGACCATTTTCATTTTCCCAATAATTTAATGACTTTTATAAATTAATAATTTAGTGCTAATTAATAAGTACTACTACTAAACAATGAATTTTGTTTTAATATTTTGAACTTTATATTTAAATTTTGGAATCTCGAACATATAAATTCAGGCAAGAAATTATTTAATTATGTGAGTGTCAGCTTCTTCAACTCTCCAAGCCTAGAAGTATGGGATTTTGACATAGTAAACATCTGTCAGCAGACATAACTCTTAAAAAATAAATTGTTTATATTGAAGTGGATTGATTAATTTCACCTTATTTATCTTATATATGATGATGCTTACATGAAAAATAAAAAATAAACAAATGTATACAAATCTTAATAAGCCTTGTTCAAGTTGTAGGTGTGGGTCCCAACAAACAGATAGAAACATGAGAAAATTGAGATAACAACATGAGACCTACCAAGAAAAATTGAAGTTGAAGAGAAAGGTTGTAAAAGGTTTGCAAACTTCTCATTTAGATTTTGGAGGGAAAATAGTATATAATGAGTGCCCAATTAAAGGTACTTTCATGCCACTCCACTATTTCCTTTCAAATTCATGTAATACACATATTTTTCTTCTCACTATACTCCTTCGTTAGGCATTTGGTCATATTTAGGCAGCAATAGAGGACCATCAGCTTGGGATGGCTCAAATCACCATAGACGATCGGCGACTTCACACAACAGGATTCCTGACTGAACTCACTCATTGGCAGCGACTGTAAAACCAAAACATTTTCTATTAATGGACTCAACCAATAAACAGAACAAGTACAACTGTGTGACATATTTGCGAATCCATCTTGAAATAACAAGACAATCATGCAATGGGATAACACGAACGATAACAATTAGAATGGTTGAGTAGCTGACAGTGTATGTTGCTCGAGTATTACCTATGAGTATCTGCCCCAAAAAGAACACCATCTAAATCTAGCAGAATTTTTCGCACAAATCAAAGAAATTGTCCCTCAGATAGAACTGAAGGGAAAAAAAAAAGAAACATAACCGGAAAAAGAACAGAGCATTTTTGCTTTCTCACGAAATTAAGCCACCACAAAAACATAGACAAATGAACCCACTTCAAATACAAAACCAAGATAAAAAGCAAATTTGGATTGTTAAAAGAGTAGAAAGGGTACCAGTAATAACGTACAGTGAAAGTGTAAAGATGGAGACTATCCTTGCTTTTACTTCCGCCGCGAAGAGAAAGAAGAATCCAATCTTGCTGGCAGTGACATCGAACTACGTTTAACTCTACCAACAACAATAACACAATAACAGACATACATAAGAGAGTTGAATGAACTAAGGCATTACAACTACGTTTCTTATCTTGTACACCAATGTCCAATCATGACAACATCTGGAAGAAGACTATTTTTCGAGTACAAAAGCGAATAAAGTAACATATCGAGCAACACCACTCGGGAACATGATCCCACCACCACGAAAAGAGAACTATTTATGATTCCACCGAGTTCATACGCAATTGGAAGAAAAATAAAACTTGTTAGTTTTAACCAAATCATTTTTCCAGAAGTTACAGGAATATGAGATGGAAGATTAGTGAGAAAAGAAACATATAATTGTGCTAGCATTAGATGAATTTCAAAAATCTTGATATTAATCCATTGCTAATTATAGAACGCATACCATCAAGGCTTATGAAATGAATACCTCTACTTTCTGACTCCCAAACTCCACACAAGAAACTTCACAATTACTACACATGGCAACAACCATATTTTTTTATGAAGATACAATTTTGGCAAGTCAAAGCAATATTTCCAGCGAAAAGCTTATAGAATAAAATTCAACAATTGTGAGATAACTAATTAAAACAGAACAAGCTGACACCTTCTGCAGATCAAAACTCAGTATCTAGTCCATTAGAGTAGCCATTTTCCACAAAGTAAGAACAAAAACATAAAGTTACACAAAAACTGTAAATTTTTCAGTCACTTGACACTACACGAAGGTCTTCACAAGATCTTTCAACTGTTCAGTGTCGAAAAAAATTCCTCAATACATTAAGCTATCTAACAAGGTGTAGCTAACAGATTACACCAATTAACTCATCCAGTACTTTAGCACTTCAAGAGAGAATTCACCCAAAAATATTAAGAAGATAGAAAAATCAAATAAAATCCTTCTTTTTAGTTATATCATGGAACAAATCAAAATTATAAGAACGAAATAAAATTTCAGATAATATTCACACACCACAACAAAAGTATTACCTTTTTCTTCCTCATAATTTTTTTCAAGAGAAAAACTGAAATATTAAGCTATCTAATAAGATTGCTGCTAACAAATTGCACCAATTAAGTCATCTAATACTTTAGCACTGCAAGAGAAAATTCAGCCAACAGATATTTAAAAAAAAAACATAAAAACCCAAATAAAAACCCTTCCTTGCAGTCAACTCATGCAACAAAGCAAAACTGTCAATAACCCAATAAAATACCAAAAAACATTAAGTACCCAACAAGAGTATTCTCTTTTTCCTCCTCACAATCAATTGCGATAAACCACAGTTAAAAGAGACAAAAAATAATAAAATAAAAAGGATTAAAAAAGAAGGAAAAAGGTTACCAATTCTAACAACAGTGAGTCCAAAACAGAGTATTGTCCGCAAAGATCACAACTCAAACAAGTCTTATCCTGACGATTCACAGTAATCACACACAACTCACCTTGTTTCTCCGACTGTCTGAATTAAAGCATCATTATAGATAATCACTTCGCCATGTAACTGACTGGCGTCCAGCTGTGAGGATAATGGCCTCTGTCCTGAATTGCCGTCAAGGATCTGGACATGTATCCTTCTTCGTCGCTGCTGCTGCCGTAAAACACCGCCGAGTCTGAGTCTGCCTCTCTCTCTGTTGCTGGCTCGCCGCATAGCCAGCTCTCCCTCTAAAAAAGATCCAAAATTTTTATTGGCGTCACGAAATTGAAATTCCTTTCAACAAAACTTACATGAACAAACCTTTAAAATAATAGCATACTATAGTTTTTATGTTGAAGGCCGAAGCAATGTTTGAGGAACACAACCGCTTTTTTAGGTTGGCAAGAAACATAACAATACACAAAATTACAAATCTCAGTCAACACAATCGAATTTCAAGCACTGAAGTACATATAGCATACATAGTACAGTAAATAAGAAACCCTTGTGTAGATCCTATAGAGGCAGAAAAAGGGAAAGCAATCGACACCCAAAACCAATGTTCAACGTGATTCATAATGTAAAAATCAACATATGACGATATAACTAAAAAAACTTAAAAGTTCAAAAAATTTGAATAACAAAATTTACCAGGAGAAAAATCGCAGAAATAGCCGCTGACATCACCGACCTCCTTCCTCTTCAATTACATCTGATCAAAACCCTCCATGGCTTCCTGTTTTTTTTCCCCCCAAAATCAAACTCCAAAAAAAACCTAAACCAGTGCAAAACCCACAATCAGAAAAGAACAGCGGATGAGTAATAAAATCGGAAAAAGGAAAACAAACAGTGCTTTACCTTCAACCACGAGCTGCGAAAGCTGCAAGAAAAAAGTCAAGCTACTAAAATTGGAATCGAAAAAAAAAAAACACAACGAATCAACAACACCATAAAATAACTCATGGAACAACTTGACAGGCTCCAGATAGATTCACACGAACCAGTAGAGGAAGACATTCATCGGCATGAGGTCTCAGGACTGAGAACCCACCATGAGTGCTCGTGTCTGATGCAGTAATAGTCTTACAGAAAGAATGGACGTGAAAATTAGGTGGCGGTGCTGGAAGAGGTTCCCTTTTCACGGCATTTTCAAGGTATAAGTAGATATCAAATGAAGATAAGGTTGAAGAATTTAAATAATAATATTAATAATAAACACACAATTGATTTAGCTTACATTAGGTTCAGGCATCAAGGTAACTTGAGCAAACACCTCGTCAGTATGAGGTTCAGCCTGCCACATAAAAAATACAACAAAACTATTAAAAAAGCAGGTGAGAAACCCTCTTTGTGCTAAGATCCATATAAAAAAAGGGAAATACTACGGTCCCGTTACGGAACCATCCCGTCGGGAGTTAATTTATATCCATTGGATACACATGTAGTTAGTATAAGATATCTGCCACAGCGAAAATAAAACAAAACTGTTAAAAAAGCAGGTGAGAAACCCTTTTAGTGCTAATACCCATATAAAAATCTTCAGAAACGAAGAAACAATAACCAGAAGAAAAAAAAAAAGAAAAAAGAAAATGCACAAACACAGGTACCTTCAAATTAACATTCACCACTCGACACAGAATCTTGGGAGGAAGATTATAAACAGGCATCTGCTGTCTGCACTTTGGTTAGTAGATGCCTCCACCTATTCAACAAAAAATCATACACAAATCTGCAGCTAATTCACAAAACCATAAAAACAGAGAAAGAAAAAAGAAAATGACCATAAAACTCTCAATCCACGGAAAAGGAATAATCAAATTGTAACAAATTTCAGGAATAAATTTCAATGACGGGCCACTTGTCAGAAAAGCTACGTTGGGCTCAGTTATTGCTATAAAGCACAAAGGGAAACAAAATTAAGAAAAGTGTCGAAACACTAAGATCGATCAGAGCTTTGACAGATTCTCTATCTCTTTCACAACTTCAGAATTGAAAAATCTAAAAACATACATAAAATAAAAAATAAAAAATTAAAAAACGGACCTGTTCGATGTGTCCCTGGGGAAAATAGAAAACAAGCTCGTTCTCACGAGGTACGGTCACAAGAGGGCAAGATTCTTCCTCTTCGGCTCGCAGCGCCTTTGGTCGCTACGGCACGGCTGCTGACGGGTGGCGAGGGATGGGTTTCACGAAGATTTCTTATTTTCTCTCATTTTCTTTGGTGAGCAGAGAGGAGAGAGGGGAGAGTTGGGGGTCAAATGTTGCGTGGCTTGGGTAGTGGCGTGTGACAGACTCATTATCCCTCAAAAGGCAGTGAAAATGACCTCAACAAAATGACTCTTTTATCCTCAAAAGGCAGCAAAAGAGAGGCAAAAATGTAATGGTATTTCTGTCCAAAAAAGACACGTGTCAAGCATATAACTCCTTACATTTTTGCTTATATGTAAGGGGGAGATATTTTATGTCCATTTTTTTTTAAGCCCGCGGCGCTCCAGCCCAACGCGGGCTGGCTCGTATAGACCCGCCAGGCCCAACCGCATATTTGTGGGCGGGGTGAGCCGGCCCGCGGCGGGGCCTTTTTGACGGCTCTATTTGAGAGTCATCATTAAGTACCTGCATATATATTTGCACAGCTGATGAAAGGTAAAACAACTTTCAAATAATGACAATGAATCTTGTCTATTTAAATTGAAATGTTGTAATTAGCTCGTGTGACCTGCTTGAAAAAAGCAAGAACTGAATTCTCAACTGCTCAGCTCAGAGTTTTAATGTGATACAAGTTCGATTAATCACTTCCCTTATGCACGAGAATTCTTCTGTATTTATATTTCATTGTTCCTTCTCTTTGCTCAAAATTATTTTTCATTTTTCATCGAACCAGAACGATGTGCAGGCCAGTTCCTATCGGACACCGTGAGAATTGATCGAACATCCTCCAGGAGTTGACAACAGAAAGGACGCTGAGAAGTCACGTTTCAGCTGCATTGTCCCAAGAGGCAGAATTGACAGCTACATTGCCATTTATGGTAGCTGCAACATTTTCTTAATGCATATCATCCTAGGCTGTTTTCAATCTCTGCCGAAAAACCAAAAGAAAAGCAAAACAACAACAATAATGAGAGCAGATTAATCACACTTGCCTTTTCATTTTGCATTTTCTTCTCTATTTTTTTTAGTGGGGGAAAAATTACAAGCTCTATGACATTCACAGGTGATGTTGTGCCTTTTAGTTCGCATGTGTTCTAGAAAATGTCATACATGCCAAGGAACATTTTAAAGTGTCTGATAGACTAAAAACCTTTAGCAGTAAAATATACTCTCGATGAATTGATCGGTAAAAGGGTAAATCACGGAAATCCTTGACATCAAATTTCACAATGTCAGTAACTTGTATAGTTATTAAAATGGCTTTTACAATGAAGTGGAGCTGACTGTGAAGACTGACAATCACACCCGGGTTACAAAATACATTATTTCTTGACTATATGTATCTTGTTTATAAGGGTTACACGTCAATACTCCTAAATTACGCAATGAAAAGTTTTACAACGAGAAGCAGAAATTTTTACCTTTGCCCCAACAGGATTTTCATCTGAAGTCCTTTTTGAAAACATTGCTTTGTAGAGCGTTGCATCTCTCTTATTGCTCTCCATCTCTAGCTGTTTCAAATTTTTCTGCAGTAACTTCACCTCCCTACAAAAACAAAGCAATCACTATATGAAGTCTGGGATGGACTTTATATTTCTAAATGACTTAACATGTCGAAAAATTGAATTCCAAAATAATACCTCTCTTGGGGGTCTACTTCCAAAGCCTTCTTAATGTCAGCTTCAGCTGAAATTAATTCCGAGACCCCTATATAAGCTTGAGCCCTTCTGTACAGAGCTTTCACGTTGCAAGATTCTATGTCTAGGATCTAATAACACAACCAGGACAATAAACATGACAATTTCATTAAATCATTAGAATATAACAAAATTTAGGGTTCATAAGGAGAAACAAAAGTCAAGAAAAAGGTAAAAAAGAAAAGAATAATATTTAATGTCTGATTTTGCTTCACAGAAGACCCTGGCAAATGAGTGTAAAAAAAAGCAGCAAATGTCTAGCAATAATTTCAGATACAGATTCTATAGACAAATGTGGACTATTACAGTAGTTAGACTGAAGTTCCAGGACACATTTTGATAAAATTAGTTTCCTAATGATTCTTGATATCCCAAACAAATAAAAGGTTCCATGGCACAAGCGTTACACGATCCCGGAATAGTTATGATGAAATTAATGATACATAAATGTATTTCTTTCTTATATTATCCGACCAGCGTAAGATGAGCACTTGAGTAGTCCATAGCTATAGTTCTTACCTTCGAACAAAGACTGATTGTTTCGACAAAATTATTCTGTTTCAGGCAACAAGCTGCACAATTCAACCAGCATGAAACCCTCAGCGGTTTCAGAATTTTCTCATCCTCATCCGTGAAATTTCCATCTTGGCTGGCATAATCAACTGCCTGAAACCGAAAAAAATAAAAAATAGAGCATGTTGAAATCGAGGCAGCACATTTTATTCTTGTTAATAAAAGAAAAGAAATAGAAACATGAAACCTTCTCATATTTCTTTAGAGCTCTTTTGTACTTTCCGCTTTTAAAGAGTTGATTTCCTTCTTCCTTCATCCGGCCGGCTGTCTCAATCCTCTCTGGAGCACTCAACTCCCAAGGTGCTTTTTCCTGCTTAATAAAAGCGCAATAACAAAATGGTCGATAACCAAAGAAAAAAAAAGCACCATACTGACGGTTGGATTCTAGACATCATCTTCTTGAGTGGGGCATATTCATGGAAGGATAACAACAAAGAAAAAGAAAGATTACCCGGATAAAATCAAGCATTTGAACTTCGTATATAATTGTTGTAGATGGTTGAATCATGGGAAGATCTGGCGGCTTTACATCATTGCTCCCATATCCATATTCGGGTGATATAGTTACTAAAGCAAATTCGTTTTTCTTCATTGTACTTACTGCTCGATCAAGCCCAGCAATCACTTGTTCTACAGATGATTGAAAAAAAAAACAAAATTAAAGCTCATAAGTTTCCTTAACAGAGACCTTTATAACACATATTGGATGCCAGTGTGACCCAATGTGATGAATGAAGATAACAGCTTCAAGCATAATATTTTGCACTTCCTAATGACATATTTTCATAATTGAGTACTTGAGTCTTGAAGAAACAGTTGCTTCTGTAAGAAGCCAGCCTGTCATGAATCAAGAGAGAAACAAGGGAGAAGTTACACTTCGACCAAAGAGAAGTTACACTTCGACCAAAGAGAAGTGATCGGGATTTTGTCATGTTCTATCATCTCATAAATATGAGTCAGAAATCTATGGATTGTTCCTTTTGGATTTCCTTCTTGATCAATCACAACTGCTGCATTGTCATCATATCGTATTATCATACCGTTGTTACGTTTAAGTTCTTTACAGGTACGAACAAGTTTTCCACCAAGTCCATGCGCCCATTTTTGGGGTTTGGGGGAGTTTCTTCTAAAGGTAAAAAAAAATGTTCCCAAATTTTTGAAAAGAAAACAGAAGATAGTCTTATACTTGCCCCTTCGCAATAGAAACTGTTATCCCTTAAATTTATGGTGGAGTCACATCTCAACGTTTCTTTACAAAATTCGGAACTTGTTTGGGCTCTCTTCTTCTTTCTATAATTATCCCAAACCTCCAGGTGGTTATTGCAATTATCCCTTCTTTTTTTTTTTTGGCAATTATCCCTTCTTATTATTGAATTACTTAGAACATACCTACCTTCATCTGTGATGAACTGCAGAGGCTGCTCGCCATCAAAACCTTTCCTGTCAAACACGGTGCCATCCTCTAACATAGCCTTATACCTAACTGTAAATATATGGAGGAAAAATCATAACGTTGGGCAAACTCCGAATTCAACATTACAGAATTTCACTGCATAATTGTGTCGAATGAACACATGGAGAAAAAGTGAATACAAAAACAAAAAACAGACTATATATTAAGTACTTACTAGTAACTAGAGCACCATCATTTGCTGTGATATTGCCCTCACCCTCTTTTAGAACTTTCTTTGTTACCTTTAAATCACCGGTGATATCTACAACTGACTTAAATGAGAGTAGCTCCAGAAAAATGCTCACAACAGAATCAGGCGGGATAGAAGGAAAATCATCGATTGGCTTCCTACCCTCCTTCCCAAAAGCATCTGAACGAGTACATTTAATATTACAAAATTAATCGAAAGATCAGTTCTAAAAAAACAAAAGAGAGAGAGAGAGAGAGAGAGAGAGAGCTGATCAAGGAAAGTCTAGCAAGTTAAAATCAGCATGAATTAGTATCTGGATAATGAAAAGCTAAACAACATAAGCAAGAAGAATAAAAATAAGTAAGGTGGATTGGATTATCTTGTCTTAGGCCAACAACCATATGACAAAGATTGGACCTCACAATGGTCAATTAACCAAATCAAATCAATGAAGTCTGCTACAGGTATTGTAAATAATGAAACTAATTCACTGACGAATTACACAATTAATTACCAAAAGAATCAGCTTTGTGAAAAAAAAAAGAAAAAAAAAGGGAGCATATCTGGGAAGCCATTACAATTATCTTGTAGGATGTGCTAGCTTAGGCTTTAGTTTGCAACAGTTTAAAGTGAGTAACAATGGACAACTTAACCACTAGAAAGTTCCATAGGCAAAAGGATCTACAATAACAACCAATCTGGCAAAACTTAAAACTGAGCCACTGATTGCGAAAACGCCCAACACATAAACCTCGAGCTGGTCCAAATAATAAGAGATTTTATTTGTTTCATATCAACAGATTTCACTATTTACTGTAGGCAATTGTGTACTTTAACCTTTTCAAGGATGTTTTACCAAATCTTCTACTCCATTAAAACTAGATGGACTTGAATTAGATGACAAATCCACAGAACAGCATAAGATAGATGGCAAAGGTACTGTGTATATTTATATTTAATGAATAGAGCTTCCACATATGAATAACGAGAATCATAAGTCAACAGGTAGCAGGAACTATTTTCAATCACTTAAAATAAGAAAGTAGCAGGAACTATTTTCAATCACTTAAAATAAGAAAAAAAGATCTAGAAACTAAACTACATAAATCAGATGGAACATCAAATATAACAAACAAAATTAGGAAATCCATAAAAATTTAAATTTCTACGTCATATGGAAGTTTCCCATTTGCATCCCTAGTTACATCTTTTACCCAGAAAAAAATCGTGTCCAGAGAACATACACTGTGGCTGCACAATTAAATTGACTCTCTCCCCTCTCTTCATGGTCTTAACTGCTTTGGCCAATGCCGAACAAAAGTTGCCTGAAAGAGGGAAATTAGTTCAATCAAAGACTAGATTTCGGGAATTGAACTGCCACTGGGACAGGGGCATAAATACACTTCACTGGGCCTATATTACCGTCCTTAACATAAAACTCCACGCCCTCTTCTGGTGTTTTTGCAACAACTGTGTCGTCATATAGCATTGCCTTGTATTTAACTGAAACACAGTAAATGCCACAGAATCACAAAAAGAAAACATTGTAATTTTTTGTTTAATTTGAAACTTTTACCAAATAAACATACCTCGAACTTCGTCTAGGTCACCGGGAGGCCCAATCTGTTCTCCATTCTCAAGAACCCGTTTAACGATCCCACCATCCCTGAAGATATCGACCACTGTAATCCATGATAAGAGCTCAACTTCAAACTGAACAATGGAATTTGGGGGAACGCCTTTCATCCCTACTGCTCCATATGCTATTTCTGGAGGCAATGTGAACATTGAAATTTCTCCTTTGGTCATTGTAACAATTCCACGATCCAATCCATGAAGTATATCTCCTGAAAAACCCCCAAAAAAACTGAGTTCTCCAATGAAAAGAATAAGACAAAGAAATGAACAAGATGTTTTTTTGATATATAGGCAAATAAGAAAGTAGATATTATCTATCTCATTCATATACACAAACTGACAAACAATAACAAGTCATCTATGAATGGCATTCACACTAAATATCAGGTATACATTTTTCCAACCCAATCAAACTCAAAAGGGAGTTGAGAGAAGCTATCAAGCAATTTAGAGCTCACCATGTCCAACCTTGAGAGTAATCGGCTTGTTGCTATCTCTCGTTGACAGGAACTTGCTGCCGTCTAGCAAACTCGCCACGTAGTGAACTACACTTCAACATACAACACCAAAAAGAATAATCATAAAGTTGGAAGTACACACACACACACACACACAAACACAATAACTGCTAGGAAAAAATATGGCAATATTTGTCCTGAATGAAGCTCGTGATTTCAAATGACCACCAAATTAATACCTTGTAAAGATTCCCAGAGCAAATATCCCCCACACTCGATAATCTTAATTATTATCACATGTCGAAATAAACAATTGCACATTACACTATTACAGCAGAATCGAACAGCAAAATGAATGTATGTATCTATACCATTTTAAGCAATAAGCAC
>CACSLK010003174.1:12983423-12996110 GCA_902706635.1 Striga hermonthica
GTAACTGCGAGGTTACAATATCACCACTGCAACCTAAACGGAATTCAGCTCGCAACGCGAGAATACCAACCACACAAAACACGAACGGAACAACTACAAACAACTACTAAAAGGTCCTCCCAACAGGAGAATACTCGAGTGCGCTCCCAACAGGAGAATAAAGGTGCACTCGAGCCTATAGGGACAAACCAAACACACAACAACAAAAACCACAAACTAAAACAAACAACCAACGAGAAACTAACACAAACAACCAACGAGAAAAACAGAACAACAACAAATTAAGCAAAAATAAATAAACAAGAGCCCTTCCCCAGCGACTTGAACAGATCTCAGCCAGCAGTGACCGACCGACACAAAGAGAACCTCGAGCCCGAGTACCGCTACCGAAACTGCACGAACGCCTATACAGCAGGT
This sequence comes from Striga hermonthica, assembly GCA_902706635.1. Lineage (NCBI taxonomy): Eukaryota > Viridiplantae > Streptophyta > Magnoliopsida > Lamiales > Orobanchaceae > Striga > Striga hermonthica. The sequence continues at coordinate 12,983,841 of CACSLK010003174.1, forward strand.
GAACTCATCCCCGAGACAATCCTGAATCGACCCATCTCTAACCAAGAGGACCCCAACCAGCCCCCGACCAAGCCCCACCGAACTCGACTAACACCACTAGCCAAGCTCGATACCCAAACTCCCGTTGCCTAACACCACTAGCCAAACGGGAGGGCTGAAGGTGGAAAGGATCCTCAACCCCAACCACCACAACCGGACGACGTCGCAGCAGCCGGAGCCTCGCCCAAACCTCAACACCATACACCACCGAGCAGCACCGCAGGAACCCAACGGCAGCCAACCACCACTCCACCAGAGGTGCCGCAGCCCCAACCACGACCCATACACCACCAGCCACCACCACACTTCGACCAACACCACCCCCATGAAGCCCCGCATCGTTAATCGAAAGACCATCGATGTCCGGGAGAAGACCACCCAACGCCGACAAGACTTCGACCAAAGAGGCGGCCATCCGATACTCCAAAACGCCGACAAAAGGCGGGGGGATACGCAGCCGAACCGTAGCAAATCGGGGTGCACGACGAACGAGGCAGGACGATCGGTCAGAGGCGACCACTGGCCAACCCCCGCCGTCGCCGGGGAAGGCTATCGGCGGCGAATTTCAGAGGGAGCTTAAGCTGGATTCGATCGAGAGAGAGGGGCTAGGGTTTCGCTGTGGTGCACTGAAAGATTAAATCATTTTAACTGTGCTTTTGGGATTTTCAACCTAAAGTATTTTTTTTGGTAAAATGCAACCTGAACTACATATATACAATTATTTGCACGCTCGACTACTTTTTGTCCGTTCGATCAACAGCAAAAAAGGACACGTGTATGGTCAAGATGTGGTCGAGCATGCAAATAGTGATTGTATATATAGTTCAGGTTGCATTTTACAACAAATAATACTTTATGTTGAAAATTCCAAAAGCACGTATAGTACAGGTTGGAAAATATTATTTACCCTTTGTTCTATTTGTTCAAACTTTGTCGTTGCATTTGAACGGTTAAATACCGTATGGCATTAAATCTTTGTAGATGGATGAAGCTACAAAAAAATCCTCATTCTCACACTGGTGGAAGAGATTGTTGTTGCGGCTCAGTTTTTTTGAATAGTAGCTAATTACTACTACCACAAATTCATAGTCCCTCGACGTCGTCGGCGTACGAACAATGCACCCCTCACATACAGGTTGAGGGATAGAATACCACTTCAAGTGAGTCACATGCAACGGCTCATTGACGTTAGTGACACCACTTGCTCGAAAACCTTCGTATGGACCGAAATTGCTTTGGTCGTCTTTGCTTCCTTCTAGAAAATTTAGGTGGCCTTGTTCAGTCTAGAAACGTTACACCAAGTGAACAAGTTGCTATGTTTCTCTCAATCCTCGCTCAGCACAAGAAAAATGTTACTTTGAAGCTTGATTTTATTAGATCAGGTCGGACTGTTAGCATGTACTTTAATCGAGTAAATTGTGCGGTCATCCGCATCCACAACATCCTAACCGTCCAACCTAAGCCAGTTGAGACTGATTGTTCAAATTAAAGGTGGAAATGGTTTGAGGTAAACTACTCCTCAACAAATTAATAACTCCTAACAATTTTGGTATTTCTACTTAATGCCATCTAATATTATTTTTTTTTTCTTTTATTTCCATTAGGGGTGTCTAGGAGCATTAGATGGTACATACATTGTCGTGAAAGTCCCCTCTAGTGATAAGCCACGATATAGGAATCGAAAGGGACAAGTAGTAGTGAATGTACTTGGGGTGTGCGATAGAAATATGAATTTCGTCTACATACTTTGTGGCTGGGAAGGGTCTGCTGCATATATGCGAGTACTGAGAGATGCGGTTACTAGGCAACACTCTCTACGTGTGCCAAACAGTATTCCACAAATTTATTACCACAACCGACCTTAAAACACCCCTTTGAACATAGAACACTCGTCTATTTTACTTATTAAACAATATTTTCCGTTTGTATAACATGGAACTACTATATGGTCAATGGTGGTTACACGAATGGTCCTGGTTTTCTAGCCCCATATAGGGATGTTAGATACCACTTAGATGAATGGGGTACAGGGCATCGTGCTCCACAAAACTTTAGGTAACTTTACAACCTTCGGCACGCAAAAGCTAGAAATATGATTGAACGTGCTTTTATCATTCTAAAAATAAGTTGGGCAATTCTTAGGAGTCACTCCTACTATCCAATTCGGACTCAAAATCGAATTATTATGGCTTGCGGGCTTATTCACAATTTTATACGTACAATAATGCCCGAAGACCCCATGGAAAATGAGTTTCCAGAGTTCCCGACGTTAGGTACTCCTCAACCGCATGACGATGACTTGATCGATCAAGTCGACTGCAGCCCAGAATGGTCCCTCAAACGCGACCAATTAGCACAACATATGTTCGCCGAGTGGCAGGGCGGTGTATTAAATTGATAAACAATAATTAAAATTAGGTCTCATTTTGTTGTAATAATTGTATCCCTTTTTTTTTTGTTTGGCATTGTTTTATCCCCAACTATGATTAACTTCAAATATGTTTGTTTATTTTTGAGACTTGAATGTGTTACTATGTTGAATGTTGTGAACAAATTGCCTGGTGGGTATTGAATATCGTAATGCTATAGTTGTACATGTCTTTCTCCATCGATTAACGCAAAAAAATTACTTGTTACAATGATGTCATATTCAGTACAGGAAATTTAAATGGAACAATCATTTTCAGCTGGGACTGCTAAAGAGGGTGGCTCTTCATCCAAACGTCGTGTTTGGATGACGGACGAAGAGAAAGCACTTATCTATGCTCTGAAGGAAATAGTCGTTGAAGGTTATAAAACGGACAACGGCTTCCGAACAAACTACGCATTCGTGGTGGAGAAAAATATGAAGGCTTTTCTTCCCAGATGTTCTCTTCGTGCAGACCCACATTGAAGTGAATAGATTTCACTCGGGCTCCTTCAGCTCGACCGGCCTCCGTACCTGCAAGAAACCAACGTCGGGGTGGCCCCGGCGTCGGGCCTTCGATGCCTAAGTCAGTGCTCCATCAAGAGAGAGAGAAAGTGTGGTCATCAAATGAGTAGAGAATAGAGAGAATGAGATACCTTGGCCCCCTTTTATAGGGGGAGTGTACCTTTTGGGCCCAAGTTGGGCTTGACCCATATCGTTATGCTTAGATGTCTTAGTGGGCTTATCCTTCTATATGTATTCGCTTTATCCATTAACCCGATCCGAGATAATATCCTATATCATCTAGTCCCCCCCACTCTAGTCGAGTAAGCATGACTAGATCCAAGAGTGAAAATTCCTCTTCAGATTGTTTACGTCGACCTGCCACTAAGGTTACCATTTAAATAAATCCTCGACCACCAAATAGTTATCAATCCTCCAAATGAGCATCGGGACCCCAAATAAATATCGAATGACCACTAATATAAAAAATCGAGTGACCCACCACGGGGGTCGAGCATCAAGAATCGAGAGACCGTTGAGGTCGAAAACTGAAAACGCAGAATCGAGAGACCTGCCTCTGAGGTTGAACGTCGAGAATCTAGAGACCGTTGAGGTCGAAAATTGAAAACCTAGAATCGAGAGACCTACCTCTGAGGTCGAACGCCGAGAATCTAGACACCGTTAAGGTCGAAAACCGAAAACCCAGAATCGAGAGACCTACCTCTGAGGTCGAACGCCGAGAATCTAGAGACCGTTAAGGTCGAAAACTGAAAATCGAGCATCGAGAGACCGTTGAGGTCAAAAGCCGAGAACCGAGAATCAAAAGACCTGCCTCTGAGGTCGAACGCCGAGAACCGAGAATCGAGAGACCTTTGAGGTCGAAAACCAAAAATCGAGAATCAAGAGGTCGTTGAGGTCAAAAACCGAAAATCGAGAATCGAGAGACCTGCCTCTTAGGTCGAAGGCCGAAAGTCAAACAACAATTGAGGTCGGAAACTGAATGTTCGTCAAAACCGAAAACTGGAGTTAAACACCATATGTCCGATCTCCCAAAGCCTTGAATTTGAAAATTTGAACTTAAATCTTCTACTTTTTCAGTCACCTTGTTCGAGCACTCTCCTCTCAATGATGGGCCTTTCTGGTTACCTCATCCTATCGCCCCTCAGTTCAAACTTTAAAATTTAAGCCTAATGTATGTCCTCTCAAAACCCAAACGACCTAACTTCGTGAACTGCTCTGAATGAACTCCCTCGACCACCGAGGTCTGCTCGATCTATCTTCAATGAATCCCTGAGTTTGCTCGAAATGAGGCTCCTCTATCTGCCACACTTCTCGAACTATCCATAACGAGTTTGATTAACCTTCCACTACTCAACATATCCGGTAACGCATTTGATCGTCGTGCCACTAAGATCAAAATCACAAATATAGCATAACCAAACCCCATAAAATCCTCCATCTGCTCAAACTATCCACAATAAACTCCCGCCACTGGAATTAAAAGCACAGATACAACAAAACCAAATCCAATAAATCCATAACCTGCTCGAACAATAGCGAGTACCATCTCGACCTGCCACTGAGGTCTAAAAATAAGTTCGACAAAATCAGAATGAAATAAGGAATCATCAACCTGCTCGAGCCATCATGAATACTATCGACCTGTCACTGAGGTCAGAGAAACCAAATCCAACAAAACCTAAATCAAATAAAGATCGTCGACCTACCACCAATGTCTGCTCGAGCTATATCTGTAATGAATCCAATTTACTTTCCCTTGAAGTCGACAAATGAATTCAACAAAATCAAAACCATGTAAAGATCCTCGACCTGCTTCTGAGGTCTCCAATGAGCTCCATATCTTCAACGACCCAACATTAAAATCGACCACCCAGCCCGGAGGCCTTAGTCATGGTGGCTTTTTTGTCTTCGAACACATGCCCACCCTCGAAGGAGTGGTCGATACATGCGACCACCCAGCCCGGAGGCCTTAGTCATGGTGGTTTTTTTTGTCTTCGAACACATGCCCACCCTCGAAGGAGTGGTCGATACATGCGACCACCCAGCCCGGAGGCCTTAGTCATGGTGGCTTTTTTGTTTTCGAACACATGCCCACCCTCGAAGGAGTGGTCGATACATGCGACCACCCAGCCTGGAGGCCTTAGTAATGATGGATTTTTTGTCTTCGAACACATGCCCACCCTCGAAGGAGTGGTCGATACATGCGACCACCCAGCCCTGAGGCCTTAATCATGGTGGATTTTTTGTCTTTGAACACATGCCCACCCTCGAAGGAGTGGTCGATACATGCGACCACCCAGCCCGGAGGCCTTGGTCATGGTGGATTTTTCCCTTTCGAACTGCTCGAACACTTCGACCTGCCGCTGAAATCGACAAGAAAACACACTAAACACCACGAGATAGAATAGTAATCGATCATTCTCATTAGCCTCATCAAATGCATAGTTATATCGAACAAAATAAAATAAATCAAGTATATTTTTCGACCTCCCTTTCATGTTTGTGCATGACGACCTGTGTTGTCGTTCACTTCCCGCTGTCCACTCCTCACTGCAACCATGCAGTGTGCGTAGATAGCCAATCCTCATGTTCGTGTATTTTCCTCAGCAAGAATTCAACAATTTTATTATGTTGACGAGCGTTTTCGGTCAACGGTTAAAAATAAAGGGGATTGAAAGCAAGACTGAAAAAAGGGAGAATGATTCGATTTAATTACGATTTTATTAGACGATCACGAGGTCGGCCTCTCGTACGAGGTCGGCATTTGCGATATACTTACAATTCTTGCAATGAGTTTCTTACAGTTTGTAGAGAGACAAAATAGGGAGAAGGCAGAGTTAATTGAATTTCAACAACCTAAAATAAATGAGGTGAGCTGCTATTTATAGTGGTCTTTAATGTGGCACTATTCGGCTACTGTTCACCGGTCTTGTCGCACAGTAATTTGGCAGGGCAGTTCGGCGTCCGTCTGACGGTTATTTAATGCGATTTGAGGTTTCTTCAATCATTGCCTGACGGGCATTAAATGCCAGCATGGGGGGCATTTAATGCTGGATGGCTTTGCTGACTTAGGCTGGCTGGTAGGGGGCTAGGCTATGATTACCTATCCCATCGTCCAATGATGACCTCCCAAGTGGGAATATTTTAATGCTCATTGTGGCCCATGCGTCGTCCCTGGTCGGCCTCCTCATACTTTCAGGTCGGCACTTCGTTCGTAGATTCTCTTTAGACTACGAATAGTCTCCTTCATGTCCGGCACCCTTCCAGGTCGGCAGCTCCCCGGTCTGAGTCGGGTGCCGGGCTGAGAATCTGTTCCCAGGGCGGTTTCCCGCCCCTCTGATCCGCGGTCCAGCTCGGCACCTTCTCATCAGACCGGGTTCTTGTCTCGATCCGGAGGGGCTGAGTATCCGATCCGGCCCGGACCGAATCGGTTGTCAACATATTAGTCGTATTTTATCCGCATCATCCCATTTGCAATCCCGATAACAACCATAACAAGAGATTAATAAATCAAGGCAATCACATTGGTCCACATGGTTTTATACCACACCTCAATTTACATGAAAACCACTTTAACACGGTATGCAATCACATAAACACCCACTCCCATGTACAGTCGACCAGAATTTCACACAACAATGAATTCAACAAACAATTACGGTAAATCATACTCTGCAACCACAAATGACCATTAAACGAATGCACCAAATAAAAGTTGAGATGAATTACTCCCAATACCGAGCTCCGTAATCATGACGACTCAAAACTGGCCAGCCGGAAGGCTTTAGTTATGCCAGATTTTTGTTCAAGCCTCCATAAACACCTCATTTTCGGCATTTTGTTAGTCACCTGGATAATAATTCTAAACATATCCATATACATCACGATCTAGCCATATTTCGCCCAAAATATCCAAAGAAAAGGAACATTTCTCCAAAAAAGTATGCTAAGAGACTCAATGTTTCAATAAATTACGTCGATCGAATTTGACCGCTCACAAGAGTTTATACCTGAAGGTCGATAATGCCACTATCTTACCTCTCCAAAAGAGAATGATTCTGCCTTTGAAATTACCATCGGCGATTGGCGTCATCATTTATTTTGTCCTCGAAACTCCCCAAATCGTCTACCATAGCTTGTCCCGACTCATGTTACTTCGTCGTTTCTTCGGCAAGAATTCAAAGAGATATCATTATCCACATTATATTCAGGTCATCAATTTTGCAATGTTCCACGCAAGACAAACAATAGATCAAATACAAAAATCACCATCTCCTCGATTTAAAACATGTTCGAGCAATGACATGTTTAAAAATTTTGAATAATCCATTTTAACAAAATTCACACTTTCACATGAAAATCCAAATCAGAGGCTCCGGATATATCAGGATATCGAATCATATAATTTTAATCCACCTCCTCGAGCTCATCAATAAGTGCACCAAAAAGATAAACACAATCCTAAAATATCCTCAATTCAAAATCACGACCCGCATTTATTTTCAATCAAATATATCAACGAGCAAATCATATAATCCCTCGAGCGAATCAGATAATCATCCACAAATAAATCCAATAACTCCTCGATAAAATCAAATGTATCCACGCACACATAAAATAATCTCTCGAACAATCAAATAATATCTTCTCGAATAAATCAAATAATTGTCTCAAATAAGTCAAATAATTTCCATGGACAAATTGCATAATCTTCACGAATTAATCAAATAAGCTCCATGATAAATCAAATAATATTCCACAAATAACTCCAATAAGTTCCATGATAAATCAAATAATCCTCCATAAATAAATCAAATATTTCCTTGAACGAGTCAAATAATTCCCCTCAGCCAAGTCAAATAATGCTCCACAAATTAGTCCAATAATCCTCACGAATATATCAAATAGCCTCCTCGAATAAATCACATAATTCCTCAAACGAATCAAATATTTCTCCTCAAATATATCAACTAATGCCTCCTCGAACATTTATTATAAGTTTCTCGTAGATAAACCATATTTATCTATATACCTTAACTTAACTTACTTTCAAACATTTTATCTAAGATTGAGCTTGAACATTATTATATTTTCTTTAATAAGTGGATTTCTTCTATTGTCAATCAATTTCACAATAAACAATATTTATCTATATACCTTATCTTAACTCACTTTCAAACATTTTATCTTCTATTAGTAATTCATTGGGCGGGATTTTTTCCCTCCATAATTTCAGGTATGCGAATGATATGCGATATATCGCACATTGTTCGTCGTGCTGCGAATAAAGGTGGGCAGGTTGCGTCTTTTACACACTCAATTAAATGACAGTCTTCGGCGCATTAAAAACAATTTTTTTATTTTACGCAGTATATGTTTTTAAACAGATATGCGAAACAGAATGCAATTTACTGTCAAAACGTTATGCGACTGAAATTCGATTTTGAAGAGTCGCTCCGAAACGTCCCCTCAGTCTTTGGCAAATTAATAACGGCGCGCGTATCAAGGAGGATAGATATCTTCTTGATTAACCAGATATATGCAAAATCATTTATTGCCATAAAGTTATGCGAATGAAGTGCGATTCATCGCATTTTGTTCGTAGTGCTGCGAATTTGAAGAGTCGCTCCAAAACGTCCCCTCAAATCTTTGGCAAACTAATAACGGCGCTCTTATCAAGGAGGATAATTATCTTCTTTAACCAGATATATGCGAAATCATTTATTCATATAGTTATGAGAATGAATTGCGATTCATCGCATTTTCTTTGCAGTTCTGCGAATTTGAAGAGTCGTCTCTTCTCCGAAACGTCCCCTCAGTCTTCGGCAAATTAATAACGGCGCGCGTATCAATGAGGATAGATATCTTCTTCAGTCTTCTATAAAAGCCAGCTGAGATGAGACAATTGAATTAGGATCAGGACCCATCTTCCAAGTCTATAACTCTCAATTTTCCTTAACATGCCGGTCAATGTAGTCTTTATTGACAGCATATTGAGGAAAATCGAAGGTTGAAGAATTGAGAGATGGGTCCTGATCCTCCTGTTGTCTTTGAGGGTGTGCTCTCTTTCACCGTCGTAGCCTCCTCAATCTAGTATACCTTGAAAGTCCAAGCACTCGCCCTGGAGATCCACGTCTGCCCAGGCACATGGTCACCTCTCATTTAAAGCTAAAAACATTAGAAACTGATGAGAAAGCTGTTGAAGACCATGTGTTTGGGAAGACGTGGAATCTCCGGCGTATTGCTTGGTCTTCCAGGGTTTACTAGATTGAGGCGCCTACGACGGCGAGGGAGCACGCCTTCAAAGACAAAGGTTCTTGTTCTTTCGGGGTATACTACTTTTTTTTATCGGAAGTCAGACCATTGATATAAATCCCGTTTTCCATTTTCTTCAAGTGGTGTACAAAATTCACTGGCAAAGACAAATGTGAAAACGGAGATTCAAAGTCAAACAAGGGATGGCGATTAATTTCGTTTGACTCACAGACCTATCCCTTCTAACAAACAATGGCGAGAAGACCCGTACCTCCTCTGCAACAGACTCCGCTGCCCAATTGGTTCGAGAGGCAGACTGCGGTATGAGGAAACAGTGAACGTAGTACCGGGGTTTAACTAGTACCTCATATATTGGAGGGCTTAAAGGTTCAAAGCATACAGGACAATCTAGAACTTCTGGATCGGTAATGGTCACTGAAACTTGTTACTGAACGTAGCACGGGGTAAAATAGTAGTTGAGTTGATGTAAAGTAGTTGATTCGATGTAAAAGTGCGACATGCATACGTCGCATATCATTCGCCTAATTGGTGCATAATTTATATTATAAAAGTTTTTTCGATGTAAAGTCGTTGAGTCGATGTAAAATTGCGACATACATACGTCGCATATTATTCGCAGAATTGGTACATAATTAATTATAATATTTATTTTCGGAAAGTTCTTTGTCTGTGAATTAAATATAAATTTAAGACTACGTCGCATATCATTTGCAGAATTGTTGCAGAATTAATTATAATATTTATTTATGTTTTGGAAAGTTCTTTGTCTGTAAATTAAATATAAATTTAAGACTACGTCGCATATCATTCGCAGAATTGGTGCATAATTAATTATAATATTTATTTTTTGGAATGTTCTTTGTCTGTGAATTAAATATAAATTTAAGACTACGTCGCATATCATTCGCAGAATTGGCGCATAATTAATTATAATATTTATTATTTAGAAATTTTTGTCTGTGAATTAAATATAAATTGAAGAATACTATTAGATGAATGAACCTGCGATTATTACTTCGAAACAATTCCGCATAAAAACTTCATAACACTCGTACTATAACGAATAAAATTTAATTTTTTATGTTTTTGTAAATTTTCTATTCGGCGACGTACGAAATTGTGACATATGAACGTCGCATATTAGTGCCCGAGTTGGTAAATAGTTAAAAGTTTTTGAAAAGTTTTTGGTATGTGACTAAATTATTAATAAATTGAAGACTACTACTATTAGGTCAATGAACCTGCAATTATTACTCGAAACAATTCCGCATAAAAACCGCATAACACTATTACAATAACGACTAACATATATTTTTTTATTTTTGTTTTTGTAAATTTTCTATTCTGCGACATACAAACGTCGTATATTTTTGGAGAGTTGTAAATAATAATTTTTGGAAAAATCTTGTTCTTTGACTAAATTAATAAATTAAAAAAAAAACTATTAGGTGAAAAAAAAAGCAGTGCGTAACACTATTCGAAATGTGTTCGCATATTGATACATTTATACGAGTTTTATATGGATATGCGATTTGTAACTATGCGAAAACATAACGCATAAGCGATAGTTATCTAAGCCTTTGGATATGCGAATCGTAAATTATGCGAACATATGCCGCGTAGTCGCATACTCATAAATGATGCAGTTTGGATATGCGATAATCTAATTACGAGACAGTTTTCCACATACCCTAAATGATGATGCGGTTGATCTGGCCTGGATATGCGATTAAAAAATATAAATTAATTTTATTTATTTTTTTCACTACGTTATGCGAGAACAATGCGATCATCGCACTTTGTTCACAGTTCTGCGAATTGCCTTTCAATAATATTTTCCCTTCGAATATTGTCGCTTATTTTGCTGGAAAAATTCTGTTCACGGACATTAATAGTTTAATTGTCCATGCAACATATTGTTTTGTTTTGACATATGAATCATGATTAAACAAACACGTACTTGACAGAAGAAAAAAAATATTTATTATTACTGCAGTCAGTCCAACAAAATAAGCCAAACAACTTTTCATTACATGTCCAGTGGATTCTAAGGGTCGAGATCGATGACTTCCAAGTCTATCGCCGCTGCGTTGAGCTCGGTAAAAACCTCGTAACACTCACCATACCAAGGGAATCCTTCCGAACGGAAAAATGCCTGAGTGTCGGTCTCCTGTGTAATAAATTTAAATCTTTTTAGGTCACAAAAATGCATGTTTGAACAAACTAAAATAAAAAATCAGATGCAATTTACCTCCTCCCCCACATACACCCAGTACATGTGGTTAACCCTAGCAAAGCTTGTATCACGACGTAAGAGGACGCCTGGAATCATCAGGAAAGCAGTAAATTCATCGAAATAATTTCTGAGTCGCTAAATCTTTCGCCGGACTTGAGAAATAGTAAACTTCCTCTTCAATGCATAACTCAGGCATTGGTTCAGGACTATTGAAATTTCTGCCCACAAGGAATTGAACACATGGCCTTTGTGTATGTCTGCCTTCTGACGACACCATTTGAAAAACACTTGGTAGCAAATACGTTCCTCCTCCTCTGTCCAGTCCATGCCACGGAAGCGGATCGCGATCTTTTCATAAGGTAAAATCCTTTCCATTTTTTTTTTGGCTGCGATGGAAAGATAAGGTTTTGAGAAGTGAAAGGTCGCCTCTTGAACAAAGAGAATGAAAGGTTAATGAATACATTTAGCATTTAAAGCTAAGTAGATATACATCAACTCAACAACTAAATGAGGAAGCATGCAAATCGTCATTGTTTTTTAGGTGTAAAAGCAGACAATCAATCAATGGGTGCGTAACTTATGCGAACAATATGCGAAGCATTTTCGATTTGGATATGCGGTGCAGACAATCAATCAATGCGGTGCGTAACGTATGCGAAACACTTTTGATTTGGATATGCGGTGCAGACAATCAATCAATGCGGTGCGTAACGTATGCGAATAATATGCGAAGCACTTTCGATTTTGATATGCGGTGCAGACAATCAATCACTGCGGTCCATATGGA
>CACSLK010003174.1:13019598-13030442 GCA_902706635.1 Striga hermonthica
GAGATCCTCCCGCCAAAATTCAGAAAGATCATCCTAAGGATCAAATTATAGGAGGAATTTTTGAACGAAATATAAGAGGTGTAAAACCTGATTTTCGTAAGATAGCTGGTTCGTGTCATTTTGCATGTTACGTGTTTAAGTTGGAACACAAAAATGCTAAAGAAGCCTTATGCGATGATTTTTGGGTGCAAGCTATGCATGAGGAACTTGAACAGTTTGTTAGAAATAATGTGTGGGAACTTGTACCTAGCCCTCTGATTCAAATGGCATTGGAACTAAATGGATTTTTAAAAATAAGACAGATGAATCAGGGGAGATGATGGAGATAAGAATGTTTAGAATCTTTAATTATTATTATTGGTATTATAGATTTGTTAGGAAACTTATTATTTATCACTTTGTTAGGATTCTTGTCTTGTTAGACAAGTTAGTATTGTTAGGATTCTTGTCTTGTTGGACAAGTTAGTATTAGGGTTGTAGGAGCCTTATTTAAGGGACTCCTCATCTATTGTTTCATGCAGTTGATTTGAATAAAAATATGAATTGATTGTGAGTTTTATCGAGTGAGTATCTCGTTTTACGTATTTTACGAGAGAGTATCTCGTTTACTCGTTTATCCTTCCCACTCGTACGCATTCCCTACATCAGTTGGTATCAACTTACGACGGTCCGCCATTTTTTACGAGGAACCTCCAGTGACGGACACATATTTTTGCAATAATATGGGTCCCGCATGGGATGTTGCCACGATTAAGTCTTCGAATGGGAAGCCGTCATTCACACCCGATTTTTTGAGTATTTTGGCCAACGATGGTTTTTCGGAGCCGAAGCCGTTGCCCGATAACTGGTGGGCCATTTTTCGATTGCCTTTCGCGAAGTCTCCCAACAACGGGATGTTTCGCCGTTATTATGGATTTGAGGGCGGCATACGAGGTGGTGTATTTTGTTTTCATTCAGTTGTGTGGATTTTGCGTCTGGTGGCGTGTACATGTGCCTTGATCGAGATTATGTTTGCGTTCGAGGTTGTTGGAAGACCTTCAACATTTGTGTACGATCGAGGAAAATGTCGGGGGTATTCTTGTCATGGGCACGACTCCAATGAGAACGAGTCGGATTCGAGGCCGAATCCTGCTCAACCGGGGGAGAATAGTGTAGAATAATAGTTATTATTATTATTATTACTATTATTATTATTATTATTATTATTATTATTATTATTATTATTATTATTATTATTATTATTATTATCTCTTATTTATCTTATTGAGTTGGTTAGGATAATCTTCTATCTTGATTAGGAGAATATTTATTTCTTGTTTATCAAGTTAGGAACTCTATTTATTATCAGTGTTTGATGGAATCAGTTGAATATGAAATAAGAAATCTGTTTTTGCGTATTATCAAGAGAGAGTATCTCTTTTATCTTCCCATTCGTACGCTTTTCCCTACATCAGGAGAACACTAGAAATAAGGCTCGTCTTATTGCACAGGGTTACACCCAAGAAGAGGGTGTTGATTTTGATGAAACATTTGCACCTGTTGCTCGTCTTGAATTTGTTAGAATGTTCTTGTCAATTGCGTGTTTGATGAAATTTGTCATTTATCAAATGGATTTGAAGTCTGCGTTTTTGATTGGTTTTCTTAAAGAGGTAGCTTATGTTAAGCAACCTGAGGGATTTGTGGATCCTCACCATCCTGATCATGTATATAGGCTGAAAAAGGCATTGTACAGCTCAAGCAAGCTCCTAGAGCCTGGTACGAACGTCTGACTCAATTTTTGGCTAAAAAGGGCAATTCTCGAGGGGGAGTTGATAAAACTCTTTTTGTGCGTAAATCTAACAAAGATATTATCATTGTACATATTTATGTCGATGATAGTATATTTGGGTCTACCTCGAAAGTTTGGATTAATGAATTTGTTAGTCACATGTCTAAAGAATTTGAAATGAGCATGGTGGATGAGTTGTCTTACTTCTTGGGTTTGCAAGTGAAGCAATCCAAGGATGAGATCTTTCTCCATCAGACCAAATATGCTAAGAATCTGGTGGCTAAGTTTGGTTTGGAACACTCTAAGTCTCCAGCAACACCTATGGGAAGCTATAAAAAGCTTTCCAAGGATGATGTTGGAACACCGGTCGACCCTACACTCTATCGGAGTATGATAGGGAGCTTGTTGTATTTGAGTGCAAGTAGGCCAGATCTTTGTTTTAGTGTAAGAATGTGTGCTCGGTATCAGGCTAATCTTAAGGAATCGCTCTTGAAAATCGTGAAGCATATAATCAAATATGTTCATAGTACATCTGACTTAGGAATTTTATACTCTCATGATACGAGTGCTAGCCTTGCAGGTTATAGTGATGCTGATTGGGCAGACAACGTTGATAACCGTTGTAGTACATCGGGATGGTGTTTTTACATCGGTAACAACTTGATTTCCTGGCTTAACAAGAAGCAGAACTGCGTTGCTCTCTCAACCGCAGAAGTCGAATACATCTCAACTGGTAGTTGTTGTTCGCAACTTGTCTAGATGAAACAGATGATGATGGAGCTTGGCCTTGAGGTAAGAACCGTGAACACTTTTTGTGATAACATCAGTCCCATAATATCTCTAAAAATCCGTTTCAGCACTTTAGAACTAAACACATCGATATACGGTATCACTTTATTAGAGATTAGGTAGAGAATGATGTGATTATTCTTGAGTATGTTCCTACGCAAAACCAGTTGGCTGATATATTCACCAAGGCATTGGATTCCCAATGATTCATTTCTTAAAAAAATTCTTAGGGATGTGCACTCTCTGAATACTTCCATGAATTTGCATTATATTGTATTTAATTATATATTATAAGTATATCTATTTATTACATTGTGTGTAAGTATATAGGGTATTGCATTAGGCATGCTTTGCATATTGCATCTGATTCACCACTAGATTCTTAATTGATGTTCTAACTCCTCTGAAAGCTTGAGAAATGTTGACTGTCTAGGACTGATTGCGTGTTCTTTCAATGCCTCGGAACGTACTTATTTTACCGATTTTTGTTTTTGTCAAAAAGAGTTGCCTTCTCATAAATGATCTAAAGCTAGCTAGCACATGGTTCGTTTCCCAATGTGGGATCGATTGTGAAAAGCGCGTCTGGGACATAAAATGTTGAGAAGGACGTAAGATAGCGACACCCACTGTGCATTAATGTGTGGTGTTCTTATGTTGACTTTCACTATGACAGTGATTGTTACTAAGTGAAATGCACGATGAATAATAAGGCATGTGTTCTTACAGTATAATAATAATAATAATAATAATAATAATAATAATAATAATAATAATAATAATAATAATATACTTTGTAGTGCAAACCGCGACTTCAATTATTATTATTATTATTATTATTATTATTATTATTATTATTATTATTATTATTATTATTATATATCCACTTATGGTATGTTCCTTTGTGTGTTTGTATCATAAAATTAGTCCTTGATTGTTTTCGTCAATCTTGTTCAAGAGGATAAGGAAAAGATTTTATGGATTCTAGTGATTTGCAAGAGATTTTGATTTTATTCATCGTTTAGGCATATTGCATATGGTTTCCTTCTTGAATTTGAATTAAATGGGTCTTAGATTTTTGTGTGGAATATATTAAGGGATGAAATCTGATTTCTTTACCTAATTTTGAATTAAATTGGGAGTTATTTTTGTGGACGGTTTTAGTATGTTTGAATATGATTTTTGGAGGGATTAGTTTCCTTTTAACTTCTCTAAACCGCCTAACTTGCCTCTCTCTCTCTCTCCACCTCGAAACACGGAAACCACCTTTTGCAGTTATCTATGTCAGAACCTTTTTAACTCATCACGCCACTTTTATTCTCTCAAACTTTGTCTCTCTCACTTCACTTTCTTCTTCCCGATTGAAACCCTAATTTCCTCAAAATGTCTCCATCATTGTCTCTTCTCCATGGCTAGAAGCAAGGACAAGTCTAAGAAACGGCATAAGAAAAGCAAGGATAAGGGTTCTAAGTGACGTCGGTACTTCGTCTCTGCAGTTGAGTCTCGTGAATCCCCACTGCCAGAAAATACACCTCCTCATACATCTCCGCCTGTTACTCCATCTGGCTCGCCGGAGAAGACAGACCCAAGTACCAAAACTCCCCAGCATTCACTGATGTCCACAAATGTCATTGTCCCTCCTCCACCACTTACTGAAGAAACTCCCCACGTTGGTACTCAAGGGGAGTCATCGGTTGTTCCGACCACCGGCATGAAATCCACTACAAAAGAAGGCGATAAAGATGACACTGTCGGTACTCCTCTTCAGGATGTCCCTCAAGATGCTGTCACCATTGAAGTTCATTCAGACCAAGCAACCCCTCCTTCTCGTCCAGTTGTTCGGCGTTCTGCTCGCCGCAACGGGAAAGAACTCATTGATCAGCATCCAGTCGCACCGAAACCAGAAGATGACGCTTATGACCTCGTCAATGCCTATTCTAACAGGTTTTATACTGAGTTCGCTCATGAACGTTTTCTAAATTTTGCTTCCTATGGGTTTTGGGCTGAGCATCCTGTTGAGGATGGGAAATTTGCTGATTTAGGTGTTCTTGCTTTGATTGAGTCTGTGGGGTTGTTTAAGACAGTTTTTGATCTTCAACCGTTCTTTAGCCAAGTGGTTAAAGAATTTTATGCTACCCTAACCCCTACTGTGTTCATACCTGGTAGCCCTAGATTTCATAAGATGTTTCTTCGAAATCGTGTGATTTGACTCCTGCCTTATTGAATGCCCACTTGGGTCTGCCCTCTGATATTGATAGCTCTTCCCTGACTGAAGTTGATCTTGATGTGATGACCAAGGTTCTCACTGCTAGTCAATTGGATATTTGTCCTGGATCCAACCTCCCTGTTTATTGTCTCTGTCTGATTTCCAACCTTCTTCACAAGGTTAGTGCAGGAAATTTGACTCCCACCTCGAATAAAACTCAACTTGCTGAACTGCAAAGTAAGGTTGTGTATTGGGTTATGATAGGCAAGGTCTTTAGCTTTGGGGATTTAGTCTTTGATATTATTCAGGCCTTTGTTGCTAACACTGAATCTCACCAAACTCTTCCCTTTCCTTGTTTGATTTGGTCCTTTCTTGTTGCTCAAAATTTCTCTGTCTATCCCCGCTAAATGATGTTCTTGAGAGCCCTGGGAAAGCACTCACGGTGAGTGCCCGCACGACCAATGAGAAATGTACTCACAAGGCAAAAAATAAACTTGCTCCTTCACAGGTTCCTACCAATTGGGAAGAGTTCTTGGTTCAACAGCTTGCCGAGTGGGACAATGTAGCCAAGAGGGTCGCGGTGAAGCAAGCCTATCTTCGCCAAGCGCTTCAGGATGTTAAGGGGACCAAGCGCAAGAACTCGGGGACAGGCCCTTTGGCATCCCGTAGTTCGAAAAAGGGAGAGAAGACTATAGCTAAAGGTGTTGGGGATGATAGAGATGAGGACTTGGACTCTGGGGGAGATTCTACCGATGATGCAATTGACAAGTATGCTGGCTAGTGATCTTTTATTTTTAATGTTTATGGAGTGATGTAGTGAGGTCTTATGTACTAAGAACCTCGTAATTTATTTGCTTTTATGGTGTGATACTATTTGCTATTTGTTTTGTGAAGAACCTTGATGGCCGCTTGTTTTTAATGGATGGTACTTAGGGTTTATACATTGATGGTTGTATGATTGCTTGCAGGAACTTCGTATTGAAAATGTGTGTACACGGTTATTATATTGTGTTGGATAATGTTGCAGTTGAACTAACCTTTGTGTTTAGTTTTGTTGTATGTTGTGCCTTCTGTTCTTACACTCTCAGATAATCTTTAAGTATGTTGATTTCCAAACTAGATGCAAAAGGAGGAGATTGAAAGATGTATTATTTTGGCATAAGTTTAAAAATCAACATGGTTAAAGACATGTTCGTACAAGCAGTAAGAATCTCAGAAAAGGGAAGTTCTTCATGTTATATTTATTTCTAATTCATTTTATATTGAATATGAGTTTGCATGATCTTATTATGGTATTACTATCTTATTATGGATCATGAAGAAGATCTAGGAGATCAAGGAAGATCAACTTTCCTTGTTTACACACTATCTATGGAAGAAAATCAAAGAAAATCATTGAAGGAATGAAACAACTTGGAGAAGACTCCATACCTAAGGAGTTGTATAAATACCCTACTTGAAGATCGAATAGAGGCTGCTGACACTCTCATTCACGAAAGAAATATTCGAGCTTCAAGATATTTGTTATTTTATTTTTTGTTCACAGTTCAGTTTAAGGGTTCTTACGCATCTGAGAATTGAAGCTGTTTTGTTTTGTTTTCTCTTTGTTTTATTCAAACTATTTTTTAATTAACACTTGGGGATTAAATGTTGTTTACAAAGTCCATGGGACGTGGCCGGAGAAGTAATTGATAGGATCGTGTGTAGTTGTGGCTAGACTAGAAGGGAGTTCGAGTCGTGTATGTCCAAACTATGCAAGTGTTCTATGGTTTATCAATAAAAGAGCTCTGAGGGGAAGTGGGACGCTTCCCTGAAGAGCTTTTACATATTCGGTTTATTTCTTCCGCTATTATCGTTCCTTATTTACATTCTTACGTAGTTGAGAGCACTCATTGTTCAAAACATACGTTTCAGTCTTGACTCCTTTGGGTCTTTGGGTTATAATGGGTCATCGTGTGAAGCCCCTGTGGATTCTAGCAATCATTTGATTGTTCGGTGTGTACTTTCTTTTGAGGTGTTATATAGTATTTTGTAGTGCACCGTTCGATTTATATAATTTCTCGAATTTATTCTATTTATTGACATATTTATTTAAAAAAAAATTAAAGCACGCATCAGAGAGAAATACTCGTGGTTTTTATGTGAAGAAATACAATCAAACCGAAGTATAAGATTTTGAACTGAAAATTTTAGTCGACCAATTTTGTTCGATAATGTGCAATCCAATATGCATTAATGTGCAATTCATACAACCCTAATGTGCTCCGGCGATGAATAAACATTTTTAAACAATAATAATAATATTTTCATATTGTTCGGTCAGTTCGGTTATATAAGTTATTTTTATAAGTGAAGTCGACATCGACCTGAAATAACCACAATTTGAAAGTAAAAACAAATAATTGAACCGAACTGTTCAATCTTGATAGTTATGGAAGTGCAATTCATATAACACTATTGTGTACTTGATCGCAGACATTTTTAATGATCTGACCACACCAATCTAAAATCAATTTAATTGATCGAGTTATTCGATCGATTAATCGAATTAATCTAACTAATGTATATGATTTATCATTTATATTATAAATATATATTTATTATTTTAACGCTTATATTTAATATAGAAAAATACTACAAGTACATAATATATGTACATAGAGGTGTGCATAACACTCACATGGAGTGAGGTCCATTTGATTTTTTATTTTTTTGTAGGTCCCACTCAATGTGAATAGAATGTATACCCCTATGTACAATATTATGTACCTGTAGCATTAATCTTTAATATATTATATTTAGTTTGCCATTAATTGTGGAGTGCGTGATAAAGTGCGACGTGCTGTTTTATAAAGTGCGACATGTTGTTTTACAAAGTGCAACATTCCACTATATAAAGTGCACTAATATATAGTTTCCCAGATAAGTTATTCAAGAACTAGATTTATTAGATACGATTGTACATCGAATTAACTTAAATAATTAAAATGTATTTTAGTTTATTATTTTTACTGTATAATTCATTTATTAGTACATGTTATTTTAATATTTTATACTATTTTTATTTACTAATTCATTTGCTATTTAATACATATGCATAACAATATATATATATATATATATATAAACTAATTTTTATTAACATTAAATAATTACATATTAGACCGATAGGTTAAATTGAAATATGATCAAAACTATTAAAATTATAAATAGGTCCGTAGACATAATCTAATTCCAAAAAAAAAAGGCCCGATTTTACAGATAGGATTTTCATATCTCCCGTATCGCCGCCTATCACGTCAACGAGGGCATGGCTTGAGCTGCAGGAGGCGGCTGATGTCAAGGCGACGACAATAGAGGTCGATGCAGCAGGTTTGTGGCGGATGTCAGACTGAGTGCGTGATGACTGGACGACGACGATGGCGTCGCGATGAAGCCTCGCCTGTCGTGATGGAGGCGTGACAGGCAACAAGGTTGAGGCGGGTTTGTGGCAATGGGCGAGACTGCGACATACGATGGTGCTCTCTCTCTCTCTCTCTCTCTATGTGTGTGTGTATGTGTGTGTGTGTTTGTGTGTGTTTGTTGCGCGTGAGTATGTATGGTTGTGCGTCGGAGGAATACCAATGTCCGTTGCATCTGGTGGCTGTGCGGCGGCGATGGGTGGTGTGCTGGAGAGTGGTCGGAGATGAAGAGATTTGCTGTGCGACGGCGTATGTATGGTCTGTGTGTGCTGGTGTATGTATCTGTGTGTATGTGTGTGTAACGTGTGTGTGGTGGTGGTGTTGGTGTGTGTGTGTGAGAGAGAGAGAGAGGGGGAGAGAGAGAGAGAAAGAGAGAGAGAGAGCGAGAGAAAGAGAATGTGTGGAGTGGGGTGGGCTAGTTGAGGGTAGTTGGCAGGTAGTTGGAGGTGTATTGATGTGGAGTGGGACCCAATTCTTTGAATTAATGTCCTTAATGAAGGTATAATCTTAATTTTTTTAAATTGTTGGATCATTCAATCTTATGGTTGAGATTAATTCTCATTTCTTTCATTAAAATCTTTTGTCCCTGGAACCCAATCCTATATACATAAGATATTGAATCAATTTTCAAATATTATCCATGATAGAAAAAAAGAAAAAACATCTATTTTTTTAAAAGTCCGGATGAATAAAAAAAATAGTTACCTTGAATAAGGAAATAAAATCTATACTAAACTTTAAATTTGATAAATTTTATATATTTGGGTGAAACTTTACTGTTTTAGGTAAATCCTCGACTTTATTGTATAATAGATATACATACTAACTTTCTAAATGTTTAATATAGGAGCTAGCGTTTTAGGCCAAGAGAAAACTATACTTATATTATAAGCAAACATATTTACTAAATTTAGTATGTTGAATAGTCAACATTAATTAATGACTTTCTAATCTTATCAAGTGCATTAATTACGTGTAGTTTGGTAAAAAAAAAAATCTGATAAAATCAAGAAATAAAACGTGTATAGTAAGATTTGATCACAAATCTTTTCTTATCTTTTTTTCCAATTTGGACGTGTATTTTTTTTTTATTTCAGATTTTTTTTTGTTTCTAAAATTCCATATTATTAAGGAAATAAATCACGCATTTATCACAAATCTTTTCTTATCTTTTTTCCAATTTGGACGTGTATTTTTTTTATCTCAGATTTTTTTGTTTTCAAAATTCCATATTATTAAGTAAATAAATCACCCTCTCTCTTTCACAAATAAAAACAAATTTACAACTAATATAACTAACACATCTCATAGTATTATGCAAGGAATAATTTATAATTATATTTATTTATAAAAGATGATAAGAATAGTTCAACATACTTATCTCACTGGCAAATGAAAAGATATTTCACGTTTTAAAATGTTATACTCCTCAAATAAATAGTTTCCGTGCCTCGCACAGGTCACGTACTATATATCCCTACATTTTTTTATTCATTTATATAATTACAAGACTAGATATATGACCTTAAAATTGTACACCCCATGCATCGCATGGGATATGTACTAGTTATAAAATAACAAGAGAACATAATATTTCCCAATTTGCTATATGTATTTATTATTAAAATCTCATTTACGAATCGCCAGTCAAATTAAATATTTTTCTATTAATGCAATAGTTATCTATATATTTATTATTTGAGATATATTTGCATTCGCTATCTTCATTAACAACTTATAAATGTTTATGACATGACATCACTTCGCTTCCATCAAGCACACTCATTTGTCAAAATAAGAGACGCTCACCGTATTAGAATATTTACTTGTGAGTTTGTTTCACGTCGTTTATATAGAAAAAATAAAAATAATTTATAAATTTAGTTGGTTATTCTTTCTTCCACCAATTGGTTTTGGAACAGAACCTCGCTTAGGCTTCATCTGAGCTTTCCATGTTGGTGCGCTTCATTTGCGTGAAACCACAACAGTTTCCCTCCGTTTCTAACATGGTACCAAAATCGGTTCTATCAGGACCGTACGATGACGCACCCCTTTTCCAGACCATTTTGACTTAGGCACCCGACTCCGTATATGGGCTTCAGCTTCTTATGAAGGACTCACAAGTGAGGGAACATATTAGAATATTTGTTAGGGAAAATAGACATAATTTATAAGTCAAGTATACTATTTCACCTTCCTCCAATTAATTTTGTAATGGAACCTCAATTGAGATTCATCTACGATTTTCTTGTTGGTGCGTTTCATTTGCGCATCCCGTTTTACCCTATTTCTTACATCCACCACTTGATCAAAATCAAGAACTCAGTTATTATTATTATTATTATTTTCTCTACCTCATAACTTAATTAATTAGTATTATTATTCCATGTTTAGACCTTACACCGTTACACGTCATTGTATTTGTCCTTATGTGGACCAACTTTGATGCTATAGCTACACATATTCTTATTAATTAATAGCTCTACAAATGTCTCAACTCTCAACTCTTAATTAACTACTTTATTTAAAAGAGATTGATATTTTAAATATTCTGTCCTTTTTTTTTAAAATTTGATATAAAAATTCAAAATAATTTTATACAACCTTTTTTTTTTTTTTTTTT
>CACSLK010003174.1:13032926-13043331 GCA_902706635.1 Striga hermonthica
CTGTACCAAAAAAAAAAAAAAGAAAGAAACACAAATTAACAATTGCATTATGTATCATTCCAAATATAACAAAATAACAATATAAGTAATAAAATACGAGTAAAATAATATATCTAAAACTTTTTTATATGTTAACACTAAGATTAGTCTAAGATTTTAGGATATACATGAATTTCTTTTTTTAAAAGGCTTAAAGTTGTATAATCATCCAAAATCCACTTTGATACTTTTCAAATTTGCATGTAAGTTGGAACGGTGTCCTCGTGTGCGAAAATCATTGTATGTGGCCAAGGACTAAAGGAGATCAAGTGGGTTAATATTTTTCAAGAAAAAATAATAGTACAAGAAATTGTCGGCGTGGATAGGTAAAAATTATACGCAATCCCATCAAATTAGTAAAAGTTCGAAAAGTCGGAACATCGTAGGGATGTAAATGTGTTGGAATAGGTACGGATTTTGACAAACTCGAAACCGGACCCGCATTTAATTTATCTTACCCAAACTCGACCTGTTACACGGCTAATGATCTTCGAGTTCGAGTAGAGTTTTACCCAATAGGCTAGCGGGTTTTCTTTGAAGAAGATGTGGCCCACATCCTCAATTTCCTCGCCATGAACGTCACATATTACATCAACCTTCATTCCTTTTCCATCTGATTGTTTGTTGGTCCCAAGAAAATTGTGCCAGCTTCTCCAAAGAAAATTTTTCAATTTGCTCTTGATAGGAAGACTCCATGTAAACTTCCACATGCTTTTCAGATATTTCATGAATTTGCTACTTTCAGCTGCATCCTGTAAAAGCAAGTGCTTTGCCACGATGATTTCATAAGCAGATTAATAATCACCATTCTTAGACCAATGTCAAATAAGTTTATCTCTTATCACAGACTTATAGGAATTCGTAAAATACACTAAGCATAAAACTATTATAAAATGAACTTTTTCTTCCCCGCCCTAATCATAAGATCAGAAACCCAGTGAAATCTACCCCTGGACAACCTACAGAGTTGAAAAGAGGATAGACATGCCATCTCTTACGCGATTTTTACTTTTACTTCTTAACCTCAGACTTTCACTAGAACCTAGCCAACTTTCCCATAACCATGAACCACTACTCCTAGGCTTAACCTCCAAAATCTTCTCATCCCTGGAATATCTACCCTTGACTACTCTACTCATATGAGGATTCGTTTTTGACAACACTTGTTGGGACCAGTGAAGATCTCGTTATATATAACTCACGAATAAACACATTCTCTTGTGATTTTAATCACTTGAAAGAGAGATATGTGAGTTAGCCACCAATACAAACAAAGAGTGTGAAGGTATACAATAGAAGTCTCGAGGTACAACAAGTCCTCCGAGCCCCGCGACATGCTACCGCCTCCCGATGGCCATTGCAATCCACGATTGTTGCCCACCGACGCCGCCGACCACCGCCATGAGGCAAAGGGGTGTACTTATTTGAGAAGGTGGAGAATTTCAAGAGGTTAATCAATCCTAACCGTCCTATGAGGGCGGAATGGACGAACATGATGAGAAATTTAAAAGGCAGAGAGGTGGTCGACTAGGACCGTTCGATGCAACTATGAAGGGACGAGATCAGAAAATTGAGTTGAAAGGACATGCACAACCGTTCGATAAAACCAAAATGGGAGGATAGGACAAAAGCAACATTAATGGGAACGTTGTTTGAGAAAGGATGTCAGGTGAGTTGAAAGGACGTCAGACTTATTTAAAATGGACGTCGGTTATTTAAATTTTAATGTTGAATTTAAAACCAAGTCCTGAGGTCGAGATTGGACTAAACAAATAGAAGACAGGTTGAGTTAACGGGTCGATCAGATAAGTTGCAAGCTCAAGAAATATTACTAAGGGTAATTGGTTCTACCTTTAGCTCGGGTTTTTCTCAACTCGACCAGAGTGAGAAGACCGGATGATATGGGATATCCCATATAAGGTTAAGTACGACCTAAAGGACGGTTCGACCAGTTCAAGTGGACCGGCAGGTTGGTCAGACATCAGAGGTCGTGGAATCACTAGGTCGATGGTGACCTCATAGACAAGATAGCTTGCAACAAGTTGAGCTAGGGTTCTTGGATAGTCTGATGAAAACTCGATTTGGAGGCCTGCAGGGCGATGTGCGACCTACGAGATAAGCTTATTCGCTGAAGATTGGAGCAACCTAGTTCAAGAAACCAAACTAATAGCATGATTCGACCATCTAATGAGGTAGGCTAATGTGAAAAAAATACATAATAAGAAGGAATATACTTAAGATAAGGACACGTGGATAGGACCACGTGACATAACATAATTTGGCAGTTTGGGCACCCAGATGTGTAGCTTGGGCACACTGGCAACACAGTCGAACAGTCTATGGCAGCAATGTAACATCCTTAAATAAAAGGGTGAGATAAGATCATTCAGACATTATTCTATACTTACATGCTTTGTATACACATCATCTCCATCAAACACTGACATGAGCCACGGAGCTTCTCTGTCAGGACAACTCCCGACGTTGTTTTGTAGATTTTGAACCGGTCGAGAGGGGATCGAAGGACGTTCAATCCTATCGACCACACACCATAGTGAGGAAATGAAAACGCTTCGAACAAAAATACGAGTTTGTCTTTCAGTTGACGTTACTATATGATTGCATAAATTTTAATTTATGCTAAATCATTGAACCAACAAAAACATCTAATGGATTCACATACAATACATAAACTAGCTGTAACATTTCGATAATCGGATAAAGATAGGATATTAATTTATCTTGTAATGCCCCACTTTGATTTTAAAAAAATTCCGGCTTTCTAAAAAATCAGAGCAAATTTTTCGAATTCATTTTTGAAATCAAGGGCATTAACCAAAATATTTTACTTAGTCCAAGTCTTATCTGGACCCACGGGGATTCATAAACTCGATGTTTCACTTACGCTTTCCATTAACCGAATTCAAAACTTTCCATGAAATAATCAGCTTAACCAACAATCATGAACATTCCAAAGCATCCCAATATCCAAAAATCAAACAAATTTGAAAGGTTGTTCAACATATCTCAAAACATCTCAACATAGTTCATAATAATGCGGAAGCAATAAAGTAAACAAAAGATCACCCACTCGTCTCGCTTCGTTACCCGCCAACTGCTTAACCTGCATCCATGAAGAGCATGTGGGGATGAGCACAAGTGGAAACTGTAGTGCTCACCACTATGCACGTATATCACAATAATAACGATGTCAAGAAAGTATGGTCGCAATATGAATATAAATCAATTAACTGTCACATCTCCTAATCACATCACAACATATTACCCCTATGTACACATCTTTCATTAGCCACGAAAAGGGATTCATTACCCTAACAGTGGGGGTACGTGCCATACGACAA
This sequence comes from Striga hermonthica, assembly GCA_902706635.1. NCBI lineage: Eukaryota > Viridiplantae > Streptophyta > Magnoliopsida > Lamiales > Orobanchaceae > Striga > Striga hermonthica. Next base: position 13,036,328 of record CACSLK010003174.1, read on the forward strand.
TACACGGCCTTTCATTAAGTCTTACGGAGACTTACCTCGCAAGGGTAACCGTATTACATCGACGGGGACAACCGTACCGACGACCGAATCGGCTCACGTCGATAGGTTACATGGTTTACACGCATACTTAGATCATACCAACCTAACACAAACGAAACACATATACGACATAGAAAGTTTTTAATAAGTAAACCCACCTGGTTTGAAGCAACAGATATCACGAAAATACGAGTAGGTTGAGAGCTCGGCAAGGGATTGAGCAAGACGCGCGAAAGCCGTTGCGCTAACGCGCATCCGTTTTCTTGCTGCTTTAGAAATCGTCAAACACCTACAATAATTAAGAGGGACCTATCAATAACTATCCGACCCATGCACTAACTAACTCATGACATTTACGATTCATAACGAAAACACTTAGATCAATTCAGCCCATCTAAGTCATAGAAGCAAGCATTAAAAAGATAAATTTCATTTTCAGAAGCACCACATGAATTTTTCAAAACATAACCCGCGCAGCGATTTTTGAAATCGACACTACTTGCAGCACATAAATCATTTTAACCTAATTACAATTGTATTTGAACCCTAAGACATGCCTCTACAATTCTTATTAAGAGATTGAGAACAAATAAGGTCAATTACTAAGATATAAATCATCAAACATTCAGAACTGAGTAGCAGTCAAAAATTAAGAACACGTAACTGACCGGTCTTCAGTAATTGCTAGATTCTATAGCTATAGACATGCTTTTAATGAGATTCAAAAACCACAAGGCAGCTAACTAAATTATTTACAACTTTACTGAAGATCACATTGGAAAATAAAGACAATACCAATGAGTATAGACACAAAACATATAATTCATAAAATATGCCAAAGACTAAATTATCATATAAACAGTACCTCAGTATATATCCTCTAACTCATTCTACAAACCTCTAAATTACATGATTCTAGTATTCTTAGAAAGCTAAGAGATAGTCCTACAACTTTCATTTAGAACACAAAAGCAGATAAGTTCTTTAAGATGGTGTAAAAGCTACTAACATTTAAAATCAGTTTTCTGCCAAATGTTCAACACTCGATTCATACATATTTTTAACCAATAGAACATAACTCGAGCTACAAACATCACCTCAGCATGAATATTATATCCTTAGAAATCTAAACAACATACCTTAAACTTTCATGAAGATCACAAATTGAGTTGAGCACATTAAGACACAATAAACATGCCAAACATTTAGTACAACATGTTGTCGGGTTTTTGAGAAAACTGTTCGCACGATAATTTTGTAAAAATCATAACTTACTCGATTCAAATCGGATTTAAAAAATTCCAAAGCCCACTGCAAGCTAACAGGATAAACTACAATTCATATGAAGAACACAGTTTCATAAAACAATTACTTGATGTCATATCAGAGGCACCTTACCTCTTTCTAGAAAAATGAAAATGAGGAGAAATGAAAAGGGGTGTTGCTCGGTTCTTCTACTTCTTTCCCTTTCTTGCTTGAAATCCAAATTTCTCTCTATTTGCTCAAAATTTCTAAGTTCTAACTCAACTAAACTTGAAATAACACTTCTTAAAGAGCTGAAGTACAAAAGAAACAAAATAAATCAAAGGTAAGAAAGGGTGGTTGGTCTTCTCTCATGGACATGTGATATGAGGTGTTGTGTAGTTGAGTTGCTTGTCTTTTTGCACTTATACATGACATTAGCTGAACAAAACCCATCTATGTCTGGTCTCACATGATGTAGCAACGTGTCATAGTCAATTCTTAGGTGATACAAGACAAAACTCCAACTAATGACATTAAAATATTGCATCTTGCACATGCATCTCTTGTGTCCAAGCCATGTTGACTTCCTTTGCATGTCCACCGAACCAAAATGGCTCAAACCACTCTTAACCTATATGGCTATACTCACATAATACATGGCTCGAAAGATTATGGTCATAAAATGATCCATTGGCTCAAGAATCGCGAGTGGCTCGGTGCTTATTACCCCTTGCAATAAGTTGCGCAAGGTGAGGCTACAAGTTTCTCTAACTCTTTTAATTCGGTTTTGATGACTGAAAATAGTATTAAAGAGATGAAAATATAATAGTCTTAAGATCTGGTTGGAATCGTTTCGAAGTTCGAGTTGCAACGTTTTAAAACGAATTCAAACGAACAACAATTCGGCTTACGCGATTAAACTGAAAATTCAAACGAGGATTGATAAAATAAAATCAACCGAGCTATATAATTATAGTATCCACATAATAAAATAATAAAGATCATCTCATAATTAAAATTTGATAAATAGAATAATCTGAGAAATTCTATAAACCGAACGGGGCGGTACAATGTACCCACCTTAAAAGGAATTCCGACCTCGAAATTCGAAAACAAAAACAGACTAACGACCTAAAAGAATACAAAGGCCTCTAAAACGAGAAGGTTGGGAATCTCCCTTAAATCCCAGCCTCCTTCCCTCAAGGCGTCTCGGACTCGTCATGTCGGCTCCACAACACCTTCCCAAGGTTCACTGCCCGGTTCCTCAGCCGATAGACACCCTGGTCCAAAATGGCCACTCGTACTTCCTCATAGGTAAGCTCTCGCTGGACCCGCAGTTCACCGGAGTCCACCACGTGGTCCGGGTCATGCACACATCTACGCAACATCGAGACATGAAACACAACATGCACCCTTGACAAATCCAGTGGTAAAGCTAGCCGATAAGCTAAGTCACCGACTCGAGCAAGGATCTCAAAGGACTAACCGCACACGACAGCGGATCCTCATTTACCCCAAATCAAGGTATACCACACCACTAGTCATACAAAATGGAAAACTCGACTGGTATCATCAGATACCCGTTCGATACACAAAAACATAAAACAGCTCACCCATGGCGAGAAGTCACAAAACAAAACATGCACACACGACCTCAACAGGTCTCATAACGCCTTGACCGTGAGATCATCGGTCAAACAATCATAGTCGACACGTGGAGCAGAGTTTCAGCATAGTGCCAAGGTTATGCCGAAAACTTACCCATAATCTCGACACACCCGTGACTTCTTGCCGAAGCGATTGTCACCGTAACGGTGCACCCATGCATGTAGTATAGCCCCGCTATACTCATACTTACAACACACGAGTCTATGACACAAACGTAGCCCCTCATGGCTCCGTTTGCTGGAAATACAAGTCCCCTATCTCGCCATATCGAGGAATCCTCGCATAGGCATAGGAAACCCATTGACTACGCTTCCTTATCAAAACAATCGATCAAGAATGCAAACACAGTTCGGTGGAACTTGGAACTCTCGGTGGTCAAACCGTATAAAAGAAAAAAAATAAATTGGACGTTTAAGTTTCTAATGCACTATCCTCCGAAGGCGACACGCTCGCAGGCGCTGCATATGAGGGTCGCCAGGACGCTCACGCGCACTTGTTCAGAGACCAGCCGCAAGGACAAGGTTTAGCCCATCATTCTAGCCTGGGAGTTCCATGTGTCCGGTGATGGCAGTTGTAGCTTGCGTGTGAGTCAACGATCGGCCGCTCGTCTCTCAGCACGGGCGTACATACTCGACCACCACCTCGTGGCTACACCCAGTCAGGGTCGATGTATGATTCAGGTTTTGACCAGAGAATACAGTCACAAAAAATTTTTTGACTTGGAATTTCACATAGGCTAAGGCAATAGCAAGAGTATGGTTTTCCACAAAATGTGTACAAATGAGGTTCATTCCAAACAAGAATTTTGGTTTTTCTCGAATTCGAAAGTTTCAAGGTCTCAAAATAACAGGGCATAAAACCGAGTTCCAAGTCCACCACCTTATTTCAACAATACACTCCAACACGTAAAAAAAATACCCAACCCTAGAGATAGGCAAAAATCCTCAAAGAAAATCTAATGTTGCTCTCTAGTCGAGAAGTCTTGGAGAACTAAGTTGTAATTAATTTGCTAGTGTGATCTACCTTGTCAGATTGGTCGCGTTCTGCTCGGTCATTATACACATTCACAACTTGCAAATAACCATCTCATATTGTCAATCATGCACACCGACAATAGTGAAATGAGTAAGTATCCCAATAATTTTTTGTGATATTATTATTACCGACATTTCACATCTTCTTTCGGCTGCCATTAATGCACTTTGGTTGCATATTCTGCCACACGTTATATTTTAATATTAAATTTATGACTGAAATCGTATCTCACGCAATTTTCTCACTGACACACAAATTGAAGTCGTACCCCATACATGCCATTGTTTTATAAACAAACTCGATAATCCTTCAATCTTCTTCAGCAATGGTCCGAACTAACAAATGGATCTAGCACTTCCAAATATTCGCAACTTTTATTACTTTCTTCCACTTAACATCATAAGAAAAATCTATCGATCTTGAGTGGAAAGATTGAGAGTGCTAATGCTCCATAATATTCCCAATGATATTCGATGGTTGATTGAAGCAAATGTTCAACTATATGGCGAATTCGCAAACTCCTATAAATATTGGCCAGGTATGGGTAGAAGTACTCTTTCAAAGAAACGTAGAGCAAAAAGAATAGACAGATGCTATAAGTGTGCTCGATGAACTGCGACAGTCGATGCAAATCGGTGGGGTTTGTATCCAAAAATCGAGAAGATAAAATAGCTTTCATCAAGGATGGATTGAGTAAAGAATCCATGGATCAAACACTCCAGCAGATTCTTGAAACACATCCTAGTGGATATGTGCATCGAGAACTTATGTCTTTATGGTTCTGTTTCAAAAATGAACAAAACCGCTATAGTCTTGAAAATATTGTTGCTAAGGACCCTGTTTGCAACAACTGTCTTTGATAACTCTATTTATTATAAGGTATTGAATATCTTATCCCTTATGATAGATAACGCTTATTTAAAGTTTAACTTCTTACTTTTCCGTTGCTTCTGTCAGAGTGCAACAATATAATACTCATCTCTTCATAAACTTTCTCTTTAAATAGATCGATCATTCATTATGATCTCTCCACACCAAATGGAGGTTTCTGACTTCTCTCAAATTACTAAGGTTCTTCAACCTATAAAAACCATATGTGTTCTTGGCGGTCCTAAACTTGTAGCTTCTTCTCAAAATATTGATATTGCATCCCAATTAGTAAGAGAACTGGGAAAACAAAAGATCAATTTACCATAGTGATGCTTTCATTATACTTCCTGGTGGATATGAAACTTTAATGACCATGTATACAATTGCTTCTTGGGAAAACATGAAATTTTCATAATAAGCCCATTGGTCTATTAAATTCTCATCACATCTTCAATGGCCTTCTTGGTTTTCTTGATGAGAGTTTATTTCAGACTTTTATATCTGATTCTACTAGAGATATCTTCAAATGTGTTGATACTGCTGCTGGACTTATCAAGAAACTTCAAGAAAACATCACTTCTCAAGATTCTGTGGAAACTCAAGGGACTAAGCGAAAGCGAACTTTTGATCCAACAGATTTATCTTTATAAACCATGATATATATGATATGGGGGGGCAGAGTTAAGGGGTCTTGTACTCTTGAGACGCACCCTCCATGTATATCATCTTGTATTAGTTGAGGATTCACTTTTACTTTATCGATATTTGCTATATCTGATGTCTTTGTATTAGCTTCTTAGTAATAATGATATCCTCAATAGTGTGCTTGAATCTTCATGAATCTTTTCTATTTCTTCATATTTTCAAGGTTGCTAACGTTTCTATCTTTTCAATAGATTGATTGTGTAAAGAATACTCCTTCTAGTATATACTTGATTCATACATCGATATACTACTACTTGTTTCTTGACTGAGAAATTTTCTTAATTCAAATACTCCTTTGGCTTTCCTCAAAGCCGATACCTTCAGAATACACAGCTTTGTTGATACCTATGACATAACCTCATTCCTCGTCGACATGAGTAATATCTCATGTGCGACTTAGGAAGTGTCGACTAACTATTCGGTAACAATCTCCTCTGGTCCACTTGTCAACTGATCCAGACGTTCGAATGATCCTGCACATTCTGGACCTCTCGGTTGTCTAATCTCAATAAGACATCCCGACGTTGGTCACCAGAAAGCTATAGTGCACAAATGCAAATCTCATTTATCGATGAGATGTCTCGCACAAGGTGCTAACTTGAAATTTAAAGAGAAAAAAAAATCTAGGGTCATAACTAATATCAAATGCGACTAGAGGAATTTATTGCACCAAACCCCCCTGTATTATACTAAATCTGCGCGTTTTCCCCCTGTATTTTAAAAATTGCGTCATACCCACTTGTATTTAAGGTTTGCATGCACACGCTCTCCTTTTACTGTTTTCCTGTTAACGACGTTAATATTTTTGTAAAATTCCAGTTATGCCCTCCGAATATTATATATATATATATATATTTCTGATAAATTGATTTTATCATGATATATTCAATATATCGCGAGAAATTGAATATATCGCGAGAATTTGAAAAAAAAAAATGATGCCGCCTCTAGGATTCAAACCTAGGACCTCCTTGAGGGAGGAGCATGCATACAACCACTGTACCACTCATGCTTATGTGTTATATGTGTTAACGTTTAATATATATTAACATTGCAAGTGGATAAATAAAATTAAATTTGAAAGATAATGTAAATTATATTAAATTAAATTATTAAAACATAAAAAACTTAAGATAAATTAGAATACAAAAAATTTAAATTATATAAAATAAAACAAAAAAAATAATTTAAACAACTTATTATATTAAACAAAAGAAAATAATTAAAATAAATTATAAATAAATCTAAAAAATTACAGTTAAAATAATAATACTTATTGTATTTGTTTTAAATACTTTCATATACATTTATATTTTATTATTTATTTTAATTTGTATTACTCCATATTATTTTATTGCATTATTCTTTTTATTTCATAGTTAACAACTATATTTATTTTGTTTAACTTAAGACAATGAAATAAAATTAAAATTAATTTTACT
>CACSLK010003174.1:13058400-13069524 GCA_902706635.1 Striga hermonthica
GTTCACTGTACCAGATGGCTGTTCAGAAGTGGTGCCACTAGCAGCGGTTGGCACATTAACAGTCATTAATGATTGACCTCCACCAGCAGCAGCCTTTTCAGCCTGCTCACGAGCCAACTGGAAATACATACACAAGATCCATTCAACCGTTGACAAATTATATGGAAGTTAAAATTTAGATATCAAAGCCAAAGAAACCTTCAGCTCATCTGGTATTGTCCATTTAGATTGCTTCGTCTCCTTGTTGTAGTAATACCTGTGGAAGTCCCATTAGAGATTATTTTACAAAAGTTCATGAGTTCAAGGGAAACTACAGACATCTCAAAATACATTGTGTTAATCACAAGATCATCAATCTTCAAATGCAGGATTTCATGGTACTCACTTTTTTCCCTCCGGCGTAGTGAATTCTTTCCAAACCGAGGATGCGTTTACTCTCTGTAAGCACAAATTTTCAGTCAGATGAGTTCTTGATCACAGCAAAGGTCGAAATACAAAGATGAACATATATAGATTAAAATGGTAAAAGTATATTTTCCTCTACTATCACCTTTCTTCTTTTCCTTTATACTTTGGTTTCAAAAGATTTTGCCACACAAGATAAAAAATAGAAAATATCAGTCCATGGAAATTCCAAATCAGAAAGTTTACCCACAAAACTTAGGATCCCTAGATCCTAAATGCCATCATCATACATTTCAAGACATGTTACAGCTTATGGTTGCAATGAAACTGTTAACAGTAACTTAGTTCACAGTAAGAGATGAGGTAATAAGAATCAACACTTGTGCCAGTTGTACTACAAGATACTCAAACATATAAACAATTATTCAAAAACTGCAACACAGGAGCAAAACATAATTAAAAACTAGAAATAGAGATAGCAAAAAACTCCTTTTACTATAGAACTTCTGAAGCAGTCAAAGCGCGAGAATCATCAGCATCATTATTTCTCATCTGGCACACTTAATTCATACGCTGAACAAAAAGTTCATGAGCCAGTACCTGTGGATGTCTTTGATAACCGCAATTATGCAGGCATGTGATAAATAGTATACTATCAAATCAACTAAAAGTTGAAAGCATTCATAATTTCCACACCCAGGTAAGAATAAACATTAAGATTCTATAAAAAAGTGAGGGTTAGTGGTGGCAGTGGTGTCAATAGGGACAAAAAATTTAGAAGAACAGACAATTAACATCAGAAATAATTCATAAATTTCAAATTTTTGAATAAGCAGCATGATCGAACTCTGCATGCTGGATGAAGAAAAACACAGCATGAAATAAAAACTCATATTATATCAGAAACCATCACTAAATAAAGAACAAAACAGAGAAGTAACTACCTTAATTTATAAAATGAACAAATACTATAGCAAAACGGAAACCAGAACAAACCAAGTCCTGGACAAGAAAATTGACAGAGAGTACATATGGTTCTGTTAATATTAGACAGCAAAAAAACAGGACTCAGGAGAATATGCATATATTGTATGCCCTAGTTAAGCAATTAAATTAGCTTTATACAGAGCAATCAATACTAGTCAACAACAGCATCTAAAGATCATCACAGAGAATTTAATCCCAAAATTACACGTGGAATAAAAATAGCAATTGTTGCCTGCCTCGAGAAAGTGAAACCGCCTTCAAAGTGAGGACAAAGAGCAGTCGTTATATTCCCCTGACTTGGCATGACATCTACAAACCAGTGGAAGGACATGCAAATAAACGATAATACACAAAACAATCTCCAACGATTTAAACAAGTCTAGAACTTTCAACTTCTACATGACAGGGCAGTACTCGTAGAATAATAGAGCAGAATGGAACAGTGATTCATGAAAAAGAAAAGACAGATGATACTCAAGAGTCGAGATCTATTGGAAACAAGACTTCCATGATATTGCTCACCTCCAATGGAGTCATCAACTCAGCAGGCTTCTCCCAACTGGACTGCTTTGTAATCTTATTGTAATAGTATCTGAGCAGTTACATTTAAGAAAATAAGTTATTAGCCCTTCTTGGTAACAGAAGTATTGAGTTCATGCAAACAAATAAGAAACACAGACAATTCACAAAGAGCAACATTAAGACTCGTAAAGTAAAAGTCATAATTCCACCTGCTCGAGTCTGTTTTTCAATGTCAAATAATGGCACATCAGGCACACAAAAGGTCCAATTTGTAACCCAGATGATATTGTCCATCACATAGGCAGGTAAAAAGAAAATCATTATAATTGAATTGAAGAAAAAAATTACCTTCTTCCATCAGTAGCCTCATATTCTTGCCAATCAGCAGCAGTCTGCACAGCACTAGAACCATTAACAACCTGAAACATTTGATAAATGTTTCCAGAGAAAAGGCTGAGTCAAAGATACTGCCAAAGGACAGTAGCATAAAGGAAATCATAGTATTATCATGCAGAACATGATAAAAGAATCTTCAAAATTTTCATCTGAACTTTAGAATTACAGAAGTATTCCTCTCAAAAATTTTGGTAATACATCAATGCAATTCCGCATCAGCGTTTTCCAAGAACAACAAACAATAATCATAATAACAATGCTAGTAAAAAGGAATTTCTAACTAAGAAAGAAAGAAAGAAAAAAAAAAGATGGACACACAATGGGCGCTTAATGCGGACTGTGCTAAACCACTCTTCGTGTCTAGAATATCAGAATGATTTAAAAACCAAATATAACGCCACTTTAATATGAAGATCTTTCTAGGAGATTATACATATAAATATTAGTTGAACATGACCTCTATTTCTTTTTCTTTTGAGCGAAGTACCACAAATATATACGAATGAAAATTGTTGAACGTTGGTGTAGCCCTTGATGGAAGAAAATACAGATACTTTATCTAAATGAAAAGTTGGTTTCATCTCTCCTATCTCTGCCCTTCTCAGTCACACTCCTCTATCTCTTATACCTTTATCCTCCCTCTCTTTTCCCAATTACTGATTTCATGTAGTGTTTTTTTTAATTAAGTATAATTTATTATAGATTCCCTAATACGCATCTTTCTGCAGTAAGCAGACAATCACACAGACTAAACCAAAAACATGCTATGTTAATGATGTAGAGGGAGCTGAAAAATGATGCATCTTGTTCATACAATTTTTGCAATTCTTGAATGAACTGAAGTATGAAGAAAGTACATGGTGCTTCCGGAGTACGCACAGGTAACAAAGTTTTGAACAAAGTGAAAAACTAAAGCAAATAAACAGAAATTTTTCTTAAAGGCATTCATAACTAGGAGATGAGAAGAAAAACAGACACCCAAAAGCACTAAGCATGATCTATATCTGAAAGAGCAACAGAGGTGTGCTTACGGGTACAGTTGCACTAGAAGTAAATGCTTGCTGCAATGGTGCCACAACTGGTGTACTCTGACCTGAGTGTAACCAAGATTGTGTCCCAGTGGGAGCAAGAGGTGTAGAGATCTGAGGTGAATGCTGGAATTGAGAAGGCATGTTGATGCTACTCTGTTGCAAGCCAAATGAAGATGGGGCATACTGCAAATGAATATAATTCATCAACAGAAACAAAAATTACCCCAGCGACCAAGTGAACATTTACCAATTTCTTACAGTATATGATGATGAAAATGAAACTCCCGGACTCGGGCCAGTGGGTTGAGGCTGTGGAACACCTGTTGTCATAGGCATACTTGATTGAGGATGTACAGAATGGCCGGGCTGTGTGGGTCGTGGCATAAATTGTTGCACAGGCTGAGAAAACTGAGGTGGTTGATTTTGACCCTGAGCCAGGACAAGATTTTGTGATTGTCCAGCCGGATGAAATTGCTGAGTACCTTGTGGAGGAATATATTGTTGTCCTTGTGGTGTCGGTCCTGCAGGACGGAACTGTGCAACATACACAAGCCGATAATGCATTTAAATATCAGTATGAAAACTTACAGAATATCGATGTAGAAATAAGATATAGGTACATATAAATTATAATGTATGCCCAAGCTATACGTACTTGCATCGGTACTTGCATCGGATAGGGAGGAATAAAACTCTGAGGAGCCATAGATACAGATACAGGATGTGGCCACTATGACAAATAAACAAAAACCATGTGATGACATTACAAATTCATATATATATAAAAAAAAAAAAAAGGCCGAACTTTACAGATGCATAACATCCAACATTTGTAAAACTAATTCCAGATAAGATGAAAGGAAAGCAGGAAAGGTCATAAGCCAACCAAATATATTCAAGCAGAGTTTACTCCTTAGGTATCTAACTTGACTCACTATATACTGACTCGGTTGGATGTTAGCGGATTGATGTAAAAACTAGCACATTGAACTTCATTTAGAGGTTTGACGTGTCAAATCTACTAATTAGCTTGTTTCGTAGAGAGCTTGTTTATTAGTGTTTTGACTGAAATTGCTAATTTCAAAAAATTTAATATTTGGGCGTTCTGAGAAGAGGCTTTGTCGAATAACACGTCAACATAAAATTTCCATAACGTGAAATTTCTGTTTCTATATACAGTGTTCCACATAAAGAATTCATAAAAAGCATAACATTTTCTTCACCAACAAGAAAAACAATACCTGTGAACCAGATGATGGGGGGTTACTTGCCATGCCTTCGGCAAGTTTACCTTACTGATCCGAAAACCTAGAAATAAGAAGATTTCACAAATATAAAAGCCCACCACACAAAAAATAGAAAGGAACTTAGCAGATAAATTTGGCTTCGCTCATCAAAACTCAGCCAAAAAATAAAAATAAAAAAAAAAAAAATCAAATCAAAGAAAGAATCAATTAGCAAATAAATAAAATGAAATAATTCCTAAAATTAATCCTGGAAGCTCAGCTAATTTACAATTACAATAGGCAAATAGAACAATTCGAATTTGAAAGATAACGATGATACTGTAATTCCAATGGAGAACAGTGATATCACCTGTGAGAATCGATAGGAAAATTGTGAACAAATTTTGTGAGATGCAAACCCTAGGAGCGAGTTTCTCAATCGTGCTCGTTGGGGACAGAAAGGATCAATCGGAATTGGGCCAAATGAGAAAATATAATAGATTTTGTTGAACAAGTAAAATCGCATATATGGGCCGACATCTAACTTAAGTTACTTTCCTTTTTAAAAAGTTTGTAGTAAATGTCACGTGCTGCAACAATTATTATTTACTAGTTGTAAATTGTAATAAAAAATATAAACAATAGTAAAAATCATAACATAGCCATCCAAAAAATGTTGTAAAATTTTTTAAATATTATTAAATACTTCTTTATGTACAACATTCGTGGTTTTCCTATCGTCAGAAACTCCATCACCAAAATCATTATCTTCAAACCTCTTCGGCTCGTAATTCTATAAAGCACCACGTACAATTGTTCATGACTAAATACAGGGCTCTTTTCAGTAGTACGCTGATGTGCGACAGATACTGCCCTTAACTCTTATTAATTTTTATAGCATAGGAAACCATGAGAGGAAACTGTTTGTGCTGAAACTTGAAAGGTACCCTCAAAATGGATGTATGATTTTGAGCCTAGGAATAAGAACCTTATTACCAACTCTGACACCGGTTCATATTTTGTATTCGAATACATGGCTGTTGAGCTAGTGAGCTTAGTAATAACTAATCGAGTATCTACTAATCTCAAAATTCAGACAACAAAAACATATCAATCGAATTGTACACTAATCAAAGAAAATATAAATGATAGATAAGAATTTTACAACGTAGCTATAAAACCAACTGGTTGGTTCCCTTATGGAACCAACACCCAATAATTTTACTCCATGTGGGGCTGTCCCACATGGGGCTCCATGTGGGACAGCCCAACATGGAGCAAAATCATTGGGTGTTGGTTCCATAAGGGAACCAACCAGTTGGTTTTATAGCAACATTGAAAAATTTTATGGGCTGCCAATTGATGCGCACCCTTTGTCGTTGGATTCGATTACCATTTGTCGTTGTACCGGTTATCCCGATATATTCATAACTTTCACCTGCAACCCCAAGTGGCCTGAAATCAGTCGATTCATTTCTGAGAGGAACCTCAACCCCGAAGACCGTCTAGATATAATTTGTCGTGTCTTTGGGCGAAGTTTGATGCACTGATGAGGGATGTTCGGACCCGTATAGCACGGTCAAAGTTTCATCCACCACACAAATATAAAACATTTAAGAAGGTGGTAGAGGCAGGTATTTGATGCCTGAAACCCTACCACGTGCAACATTTTCGCCGTTTCTTCTTCACTTTTAATTTTTTTCTCTCATCGGAGACACACACTCGGATTGATTCCGATTTTGTTTAGCCGTCGTAGACATGTTTTTAATTTATCAACGGTGAAGCTATTGATCTAGATATGAATTGTTTATTTATTGGTTTGATAAATTTGTATGTTTTTTGTATTATTTCGTGGATAAAGTTTTGGAATCATTATTGTTGTATAAATTTTCTTTGGCAAATAATTTTGGTCGGAAAACACCTTAAATTTTTTATGGCACAAATACGACCCTTATTGATCTTAAACTTCTTAAATTTTTCAGCCAAGCAACCCGGGCCTGAAGTGTGAATCCGCTGACCCTACATAATAAAAAATAAATATTATAAAAAATAGATATTGAAATAATATGTGTTAAAAGAGAGTGCAAAAAATTTTATACCTTGACATCGTGAAATACGTACTCCAATCCACCAGTTTGATGTTTTTTTTATTATTTTCTTTTTATCAAAGATCTTGATGAATAATGGTGAACCAACCTCAATATTACCAAACATAAAAGCAATTTGAAATGAGAATTAACTGGATTGTTTTTTTTTTTTCTGCTGAGTAGTATTTTTTGCTAAATGTGGTTTTGGTTCTTATTTTTTCAGCTATTTATAAAGTTTTAAAAAACGGTTATTAATAGTATAACTTAATTGTCAAGTGATTGCTCAGTTTCAAAGAATAATTGACTCATTTTTTTTATTTACTGACTCTAATATTGTCCCGCCATTTTAATTGATGGATTGTATAATTCTTCATTTATATCATATTTAAAATTGTAAGATAAATAATGAGCATATCATATTGTAGAAATTTTATTGTTTGTAAATATAAACGATAGAAGTATAAACTATTTAACCTCCATATAAATCACTATACTGATTGCATCAATATTTTTTTTTTTTGCCGAAACGATAGTGGTATTATAGATAAAAAGTGCACAATTGTGCAAAAAGGCAGCCCATGGCTAAATAGTACAACCAAAGACTTAAAACTGGAAGGACGGGTCGAAACACCGCCTAGAGCCTCGCTAGCCACACTAGAAAAGAAAAACACCACACTAATAACTAAAAAACACCAACACACCAACTACGAACGCTCCCCAAAGGAGAATATGAAACACCCCCCACAAAGAAATCAGTACCGAGGCCAACGGCCCAAACCTAAAACACAATCCTACCACACAAGATAAAAATAACAACAAAAAAAACACAAAAACACTCAAAATGCCCTCCCTCTGCAGCAAATCCAACCAGACTAGCAGCCACCAAATCAACCCAAGGGGCTTCAATAGCATGAGAGAGCGACCCCTCCACTGCCAAAATGCCTAGCTGAATCGAAACTCATACTACGAATCCCACCCAAAGCCAATTCTCCCTACGCCAAGAGGCGCTAAGTAAGCTCCCAACACTGCCAGACCGAGCCCCCTAACACCACTAGCGGGCTCTGAAAGAACAGTGATCACCCTAGAACCCAAGGAACCGGGGGAAGAGAGACTGACTCAACGTCTCAGCCCCAACTGCATAATCCCGAAGTCACAACGACACCTTAGCCCCAAATGAACCCAGCCCCGAACCGCACGCACCAAGTCCTACCTCCCCTCCTTAAGCCGCAGCCATAGAGCTCCGCCAAAATACGGATAGAACAGAGAAAGTAGAGAGCATCGCCGGTCGCAGACAATAGAGAACCGAGACAGAAAGAACAAGAAGAGGAAACTCACCTTCTATCGTGTCCGGCAAAAACCAAAATTCCGACCAGACATCACTCAAAAGTTCGTTGCCTAAACTCCCCATTCCCCCGACAAAAAGGAACAGTGCAGACCGGCTTACCCCCAGCAACCTCGGCGACCGAAAAAATCGAACCCACAAGTCCGACCAAGCCGACAAAAGCGAATTCAGAGCGGGGGTTCCTGAGAGACTAAAGACGCTACGGCCCAAGAATGCTGACAGCCAGAGCCGAACCCAGCCCGAACCCAACTCACCGCGACCCGAGGACCCTCCATATCGCCGAGAAGGACTACAACCGCAAACCCTAACCCACCTATCGGGATAGGTGAGTTTGATTTTGCGATTTTAAGAGCCATCGGCAACCATGTCGAGCAGTGTCGCAGCAACCGGGAAGGGCCGGTCGGCGAGGAACTACCAGTAGGGCGGAAGGCCGCGAGGAGGGCAACGATTACGTTAGATTGACGCCGAGAGAGAACGAGAAAAGGGGATCGGCTTTGATAGAGAGAGAATTTCTAATAGTTCGATGGCTTATTAAAGCAAATACACTTTCAATAATTGCATCAATATAATTGTAGAAAATATTTAGTGATATCACCAATTAATTAGATAAAATGATTTGGGTATGCCATATAAAAGTATTTAACTATTTTTATTAAGAAAATATTAATGACTTAAAAAATAATTATTATTTTAAATAAGTAGTTTAAAAAATCTAAATAAAATATTTTATATGTATAAACTTTCTTATATTCTTTAATGTGACTTAAGCTTAGTTAATATTAGTTATTATGTAATTATAAAATAAAATATATAATTTAATTAATTAATAAAAATATAACAGTTTCTTTTTACAATTAGTTGAATAAAATGCGCTGATTTTATTTTTGAAATAAATTCTTTACCAATGGTTATATATATGGGAATATAAATATAATCATAACGGTCAAGATATTTAAATAAAATACATTAAATATTATTAGTATTATTATTATCATTACTCTACTATTTGAGGATGAATTTTATTTAAACGAATGCATTTTTTAAAAAAATTTAACACGTTCTTATGAAACAATAAATTGTCTTTTATAATATTGTTTTATTTTTATTTTCTATTTTTGTTTTATACCCACAGGTTTTGGTAGAATAATTTGTAATTATTCTATTTCAAAATATAAAGAATAAAAGTAAGAATTATAAAATGAGCGAATAAAACCGTACCAATTAATTTCAACATTAGTATGCTTACATATTTAAGTAAAAAACAAGCTACTATGTATAACAAAAAAAAAGAGTGGAATATGAAAATTTTTATTGATGTGATAATCTCTAATTATATATATAGCTTGTTTTAAATTTTAATTAGTTTTTATTAGATGTCATAAAAGAAAATAAAAAATGGAAATAACATTTAAAAGAATGAAATATTACAATGTATACTAATAAATGTACAAGAATAAATAGTAATTATATATACAAAAAAACTTACCACATTAATAAATCAACCAAAACTTACTATTTGAAGCTAAAAATTATTTGGGTGGGAAAAGTGTAGGCTATCACATTAATTGGATAGCCTATAATGATATCTATATAGATTATTTTTTCATGTCTTTTGAAAGTCGTGGTAATTTTTTTTTTTCTTTGGTTTATCACATTTTTCGGAACGATAGGGTGATGCTTGGATATAAAGAAATTTGGATTTGTTTGGATTTTCTGGTTTGGTTGGGTTAATTTTTAAAAAATGTGGTATGGACAATTATGTGAGTGATGAATAGTGAATTAATATTGATGTGATGTATAAAAATGATTGGTTGATATTATCTAATTATATTAATTCATGATAGTGAGTTGGATTAAAGTTGAGTTAAAAAAAAAAAAATTGGTTAAGTTAAAAATATTTGGATTTTATGGATATGATTTGTATCCAAGCATCCTCTAGAGGTTTTATAAAATGCACAAAGTGGGTTGAGGTTGTGGAACACTTGTCGTCAGAGGCATACTTGTTTGAGGAGATACAACATAGTCGGGCTGTACGGGCCGTAACATTAAGTGTTGCATAGTCTGAGAAAACTGAGGTGGTTGATTTTGACCTCGAGCAAGGTCAAGATTTTGTGATTGACCAGCCGGATGAAATTGCTAAGTACCTTGTGAAGGAATAAATAGTTGTACTTGTGATGTCTGTCCTGCAGAACAGAACTGAGCAACATACACAAGCCATAGTGAATTTAACTACATGTATGAAAAACTCACAGAGTACCGATGTGGAAATAAGATATAGTTACATGTAATGTATTCACAAACTATATGTACTTGCATCGGTACTCGCATAGGATAAAGATGAATAGAACTTTGAAGAGCCATAAATATAGATACATGATGTGGCAACTATGACAAATAAACAAAAACTAGGCGATGACATTACCAATTCATAAAAAAGGTTGAACTTTACAAATGCATAACATCCTACATTGATAAAATTAATTTCACATAAGATGAAAAGAGTGCAGGAAAGGTCATAAGACAACCAAATATATTCAGGCAAAGTTTACTCCTTAGGTATCTCACTTGACTCACTATATACTGACTCATTTGGATGTTAGCAGATTGATGTAAAAAATAGCATATTGAACTTCATTTAAATGTTCGGCCTATCAAGTCTACTAACTAGCTGATTTAGTAAAGACTTTATGTAGCGCCCCAGTTGTTCAGGATTTATTTGGAGAATATTATTTATTTTATTTTATCCGAGATTATTTAATTCGTGCTCGTTTAGTGTTATATTTGATTATGTGATAGTAATTGCCTAATTTCTTTAGTGTATTATTAATATTAAATCGAGCAGAATTATTTATCCATTTAAACGGTGCATCGAGCATCGTGTCTATTCGGATCTTAATCGAGCGTCGAGCATAACCGAAATTCCTAACCGAATTCTCCGTACTCGATCTTCTGCCTAGCCCGAGTACCTCACGCATGCATGCATGTGTATTTGAAATTTAACTTTTAGATTTTATAACCAACTTATTTTCAAATTTTCAGCCCTCAATTAAGATAAGGGGGAGTTACATCTTAATATTTATTTGCTATTAATTAGGATTTATTATTCCTAATTGGTCTTTTAAATTATC
>CACSLK010003174.1:13080266-13097021 GCA_902706635.1 Striga hermonthica
TCTCATTTCATAAACTGTTGCAACTTAATATTCCTACCTCAGACTCTGTGAACTTAAAAACTCCATGTGATGTCTGTCATTTCTCTAGACAGAAAAGGTTATCATTCCCTTTAAGTGCCTCTATTGCACATAGTTCTTTTGAATTAATTCATTGTGATGTCTGGGGGCCCTTCTCTGTTCCTTCTTATGCTGGACACATGTATTTTCTTACCATTGTAGATGACTTTTCTAGAACTACATGGGTGTATCCTCTCTTACAAAAATCAGATACAAGTTCTAGTATAAAACATTTTCATGCCCTAGTTCAAAATCAATTTCACAAATCTATTAAAACACTCAGATCTGATAATGGTACAGAATTTATACTCAATGATTTTTTCAAAGAAAAAGGCATCATTCATCAGAAGAGTTGTGTGGAAACTCCACAACTAAATGCTAAGGTTGAAAGAAAACATCAGCACATTTTACAAGTGGCTAGAGCATTTCTTTTTCATGCACACTTGCCTCTGCATTTCTGGATTGATTGTATATTAGCTGTTGTTCATGTTATTAACAGAATCCCCACCCCTGTTTTACAAAACAAATCACCCTTTGAAATCCTGTATAATAAACCTGCTACTCTTGATCATTTAAAAACTGTTGGGTACCTCTGTTATGCTTCTACTCTTCAATCCCATAGACATAAATTTGCTCCCAGAGCAACTAAGTGCATTTTTCTTGGTTATCCACTGGGTCATAAAGGCTATAAACTTTATGATTTGGAAACCAAGAATACACTAATATCTAGAAATGTTGTATTTTATGAGACTGTCTTCCCCTTCAAACAACTATCTGATGTTAATTCTCATACACCATTATTTTCTGAACCTCATTCATTTGACCATTACTCACTGCCCTCATTATCTCCAGCTGTACAGCAGCAACCTGTTCCCACACCCCATATCAATAACCAAGACCCTATCCCTACACAATCAAATACTTCACTTCAACATACTTCTCCTCAACATAACACTGTTGCTTCTCCTTCTTCACAGCATCAATCTCCAAACTTACCACCCTTATCCCAACAACACAATCTCAGAAGATCAACCAGAACTAGAAAAAGTCCAGCTTATCTTCAAGCCTACAATCATCAATCCCATCCATCCTCTAACCAAGCTTTTATTGATCAGTCTCAACACATTTCTATAACATCTCCATTATATCCCATTGAATCTTTTATTTCCATGGACAGTCTTTCTGATAATCATGCATGCTTCACATCTGCCATCTCTCATGATATTGAACCAAAATCATATAAGCAAGCATCTACTAACCCTTTATGGCAGGAAGCCATGAATAAGGAAATCTCAGCCTTAGAAAAGACCAACACTTGGCATCTCACTGAATTGCCTGCAGGTAAGAATCCTATAGGCTGTAAGTGGGTCTTCAAGATTAAATATAAGGCTAATGGTTCAATAGAAAGGTATAAAGCTAGGCTAGTAGCAAAAGGATATACACAGGAAGAAGGGGTAGATTACTTTGATACCTTTAGTCCTGTTGCAAAAATTACAACTGTTAGAGTCCTTATTGCTTTAGCTTCAATAAATCATTGGCATTTAGAACAACTAGATGTCAATAATGCTTTTTTACATGGGGATCTTGATGAAGAGGTTTATATGACACCACCTCCTAGATATTGTTCTAAATCTGATACTAGAGTTTGCAAGTTAAATAAGAGTCTTTATGGATTAAAACAGGCATCCAGGCAGTGGTTTCATAAATTAACTCAATGTTTACTTGACTATGGTTTTTCTCAGTCTATCTCTGATTGTTCCTTGTTCATTAAAAAGTCATCTAAGTCATTCCTTGCATTATTGGTATATGTTGATGATGTCATTTTAGTTGGCAATGATCTGTCTGAAATTCAAAATATGAAATCCCATCTTAACAACTATTTTACAATCAAGGATTTAGGCCATCTGAAATACATCTTAGGCTTGGAAATTGCTCATTCATGTACAGGTATAAACATTTGCCAAAGAAAGTATGCTTTGGACATTCTCAATGATACTGGCTATTTAGCAAGTAAACCAGCATCCACTCCTATGGATGCTAACAATAAACTTACTTGTTTAGATAAGACAGATACACCTGTAGATGCAACTGCTTATAGGAGATTAATAGGCAAATTATTATATTTAACCATCACAAGGCCTGACATCTCTTATAGTGTTCAAAGTTTGAGTCAGTTTCTGGTAAGGCCAACACAACAACACTTGACTGCAGCCCACAGAATTCTCAGGTATTTAAAGCAAACAGTTGGGCAAGGTATATTCTATCCTAGATCTTCTTCTTTATCTCTTACTGCTTACTCTGATTCTGATTGGGCTGGCTGTGTGGACACTAGAAAAAGTGTTTCTGGTTATGCAATATTTTTGGGAAATTCATTAGTGTCTTGGAAATCAAAGAAACAACCCACTGTGAGCAAATCCTCAGCTGAGGCTGAGTATAGAGCTTTGGCTTATACATCTTGTGAGGTGCAATGGTTATTATACTTGTTAAAGGATTTAAATACTTCTCATTCTGCTCCTGTTTGTGTATTTTCAGATAGTAAAGTTGCTTTATCTATTGCCTCTAACCCTGTCTTCCATGAGAGAACCAAGCACATTGAATTGGACTGTCATCTTATTCGAGAAAAGATAGCAAATGGCACAATCACTGTTTCCTACATTCCATCAAAAGCTCAAATTGCAGACATCTTCACAAAACCTCTTGGAAATCCAGCTTTCAGTGAACTCTCTTCCAAGATGAACTTGAAAAATATTCATGTTCATCTTGCGGGGGGTAATAAATATTATGTAAATAGTCTTTTATCTTTTATTATAAAATAGGTTTAGCACTTTTGTATTAAGAATAGCACTTCTTGTATTATTAGGGTTTTAATCCCTCTCATATAAATAGCTCTCAGATGTACAGTAACATCACTTTACATTTCTGCAATAATATTTTCTCTTCCTTTTTCGTCTTCTCTCTGCATCTATGTGTTTTCGATTCTGATCTTTTCAATTCCTCTGAGTTATCTTCCGAGAGGAAAAAGAATTGAGTGATTATCATTTTTATTTTGATAGTTACGTTGAAAATATGATCAACGCGCAGTTTGTTTTCAAAGTTTCAAAGGAAAACATTGGTTCCTTCTGTTTTGTTGTTTTTGACATATTTCCCAATACCTGGGAAGGTTGATGCCTTCTGATGCAATTTAGTACTCCCTCCTATTTTAAATAAATGTCGTTTTGACTTTTTTGATTCATCCATTTTGCTATGTATCTAGACATATTAATGTCTAGATACATAGCAAAATGGATGAATCAAAAAAGTCAAAACGACATTTATTTAAAATAGGAGGTAGTATTTTTTATTGGCTTTCTCTGGTCTTCAGAATTTCGATAATCCGATTAGTATCGAATGAGTTATGATTTTTATAAAATTGTCGCGCAAGCAGTTTTTCTAATACCCGGCAGCATGTGATTCTCTAATGTTTGGCCTGGATATCGTATCATAATGTGCTCGTATGAACATATGCTCATCATAAAAGTTATAGCTTTGTTTCTTATCTTTCAAATAAGATAAATTTCATGTTGATATGTACTCTATAGCTTGAGTTGTGTTCTTATGAAGGTAGACATGCATGAGATAGAGTTACGTACTTGGACAGAAATCTGACATTGATTGTTAACTGATTTTAAATCATCTTAATAAGCTTATATGCTTATGTGTTCTAAATAAAATTTGTAGGTGCATGTCTTAGGCTTAATTTGAAATTTAAATCATGTCCATATGAATTTTGTGCTGATAGTTATGTCGATTTTAAAAACGCTGCCCGGGTTAAGTTTTGAAAAAGGTATGTGGTGTTTGCAGAAATGGGAATTCCTTGATTAAATGTTTATATAAGCTTAGTTGGACTAAGTGATTATTATGATTAGTTGGTCATGTGTTGAATAGTCATTTATAGGACTATTTTAATAAATGTAGGTGTTTGACGAGCCGAGCTCGCTGCCTACACGTGTTATTGTATCTATCGCTTCGGTAACCAGGTGGGTGTTGATAAACCTTACCATGTACGTTAATTTCTATAAATGCTTGGCTTGATAATCAAGGTATGCATGTGAACCGGTAGTCTATGAGGCCTAACTCTAGCCTTTAGAGAGCTTAGTCCGTGTGACGGTACGTCTGCGGTTGCTCCCGTCTTTTTCGTATCGACGGCTCCCGTCTTTTTCGTGGGGACGACTTGTTTCCTATTTTTTTTTGAGATTGATAGGTTAGGAGTGATCACATGAGCGTGGCTATGTTTAGGGAGGGAAGACTAGTCGATTCGCTTACATGCTGCAATTATGATTTTAAGTCTTTATATTAATTATACTGCATGGTATTCCCACGGTGAGCAAGTGTTCGCTCACCCCCACTATTATATCTCTTGTTCAGGCTGAGCTGGTGGTTGTGGCGAAGGACGAGCGAGGCGGGTCATATATATATATGTGCTAATGAACTATTTTGCTTGCTTTCGCTTTTATCTAGTATCTATCTCTTATTAGTATGATTAATATTGTTTTTCTGGAAATTGAACCGTGTTTGGTTTTGGAATTTGAACTTGGGATTCGATAGTGTTATGACTATCAGATTATTTTTGAATATCGATTGAAGTACCTTGAATGTTAACATGAGATAAATTACGGTCGGAATAGTTGTTCCCTGTTTGTTAATTGTAATCTTAACTATTGATATGTGTAGTGTTTGGAGTAGCGCCCGTTAAATAAATTTTTAAATTGATTTTCGAAAATTTCACTCTGATTCTTGGAAAAATAATTTGGTATTTTCCTATTAAAATAACGGGGCATTACAGTTTATCTATTAGGTCTCATTTACTTGATGGGATAAAGTGTGATAAGCCAATTTATCAAGCTCAGTCCACCATTTACTTCCCTTGATTGATGCACGCGGATCTATAGTGGGCCCCATGTATGTCAAGATTTATCTTGTCCTTGCGGATTGTAATATCCGACCCAGGGGGTGAGATTTTTTTATCCCATGAAAAATCATTTGCCAAATTACATATCTATCCCTAAATTTGAGTACAAAGTCCCCGAATTGCCCTTAGAATTGAAGAAATTTACGAGTCTACCGATTATATATTATTTTCATTCCCTTCTAAACACTACACAACACAATTGCACAACAGAGAAGGCGTTGAAGGTGATTTTTTCTCTCTTCTTCTCTTTTTAAAATTTTCTCGCTACTAGTTCCTATTTTTTGTTTGGATTTTCACCTTCTGGCTACTAATCGATTTTTTGGATGCATTTTAAGAATATTCACAAATGTAGTGTGAAAAACATTTTTTTTTTTTTTTTTTGGTTCTTTTCCAGTTTAATTTTTGGTGTTCTATTTGTGAGTTAAGTAACTTGATTTTTATGTCTCACATTTTTTTCTACAACACGGGTGAACTTGTGATGGCGTCCTGAACCCAAACACCATGCACATATAGGGATGTTCACTCGAAGGCGACCACTACAGTGACTCTAGAATTTGTACCACCGAAGGAAAAAAGCTTCTCCGTGTTTTATAAATTTGTGGTAAAGTGTCTTTATTCTCCTCTCGAAATGGCTCCTTTTTTCACTCACCATTTAAGCCTGCAGTTGGTAGATTATGCATTCTCATTCACTAGTTATGATATTGATGTGTATATGGGTGATGATTTTAGAGAAAATTTTATGGTTTGTTTGTTCGGTTGAAGTGTTTGACTGGTGAATCTTCCATTGCATGAAATTGTTGTTTAATGAGTGTTTATTGGTACTTATTTATGCGCAGTGTGGTTTAAATTCTGATATATCTACTCTTGTGGGTTTGTGAATGGTTAAGACGATGTAGGTTCCAAATAATGGTTTTAGTTTCATTGTACTGAGCAAAATAACATATATGATTGATGATGAGTATTTAATGTGGATCGTTTCATATATGAATTCAGTTTCATTGTATTTAACTAGATCCTCTGGGTAAGGCCATTTTCATTCACTAATGTTCTGCTAGTGGTTGCTAATTTATAAGGGCTTAGAGCATTGATAAATCTCTCACATTGCTAATTTATAAGGGCTTAGAGCATTTTCATCAATTTGATTAATGTTTTTTTCCTATTTGTATATTTATATAAAAAAAAATTCACAAAGAACCGTTGGGGGTCAGTTTATGCGAATGAGCAACGAATTCCCTATAGAGCTGCTGATAGGCTCACTCATCAGATTAATTATATGTGCAAACTCATAGAAATTAGTGACAGAACGTGTGTGGAAAACCTTCGTATGGATCGCAACTGTTTTGCTAAATTATGTTATCTACTTGAAAATGCGGGTGGTCTTCTTCCTTCACGAAATGTCCTTCCTAGCGAACAGGTTGCAATATTCTTATCGGTTTTGGCTCATCATAAGAAAAATGTATCTTTGAAGCTCGATTTCATAAGATCCGGTCGCATTATTAGCAAATACTTTGACCATGTACTTAGAGTTGTTTTGCGTCTTCACACAATCTTAGAAGTCCATCGGACTCCCGTAGACTCATCCACAACCGTTGATAGATGGAAATGGTTCAAGGTACTCTATAAAGTCAAAAACAGTATTCTATGTTGAAACAAATATATACTTCCATGTATCATTATTTTGTTTTGGTCTTTCTCTTTCGGTAGGGTTGTCTAGGTGGTCTAGATGGTACGTACATCAATGTGCGTGTGCCCTCTACTGAAAGGCCGTGATTTAGGAATCGTAAAGGGAATGTCAACGTAAATGTTTTGGGTGTTTGTGATAGAAGCATGAACTACGTTTATATCTTGTCTGGTTGGGAGGGTTCCGCTTCTGATAGTCGTGTTCGACGTGATGCAGTTACTAGGGCCAATGGGTTGCGCATTCCAACTAGTAAATGCTTAAAAAAATGTTTTTTTTTTTAATTATTGCCTCATGAAAACATATGTGTTTATGTTAAACTTATCCACGTGCCTAAAAAACAAACAGGAAACTACTTTTTGGTTGACGGTGGATAGACCAATGGTCCTAGGTTTCTCGCTCCATATAGAGCTGTAAGATATCACCTATAGGAATGGGGTGCGGGTCATCGTGGTCCTCAAAATTATAATGAATTATTCAACCTCCGTCACGCTAGAGCTAGGAGTGTCATAGAGCGTTCATTTGGCTTAATGAAAATGCGTTGGGCAATTCTAAGGAGTTCGTCCTTTTATTCAATCAAGACTCAAAATCACATTATTATGGCATGTGCTTTACTCCATAATTTCGTTCGTACTTCAATGTCCATTGACCCTCTAGACTTCTAAGTTCCAGAATGCGGTGAAGGAGAAAGGGTTGGTGACCCAAGTGATGAAAATTTAATTGATCAGTGGAAGCCAGTCCAGAATGGACAACATAGAGGGACCAACTTGTCATGGATATGTTTAATGAATGACAAGACCGAGGCCACTAGAATTTTTATTTTCAATCGAATATATTTGAGTTTTACCATGTTTTAGGATAACTGATTTTATGATTGAGGCTTGCTTTTGCAATTTGTGAGACAATAATGTTTTCTTTTGAATTAAATTTTCTATGTTGTGTTGAGACAATATTGTTATTTGGAATAATGCATTTGTGTTGAAATTATGTGAATGTTTTTTTTTTTCTTATCTTTTTATTTCTGTGAATACAGGCCATGTGCTAATTCTAGTCTAAAGGCATTTTGACTTTGTAAAAATAAATTCATCAATGTTTATTTGCAGTGGTTTTCATGGAGAAGTCGGGCAGTGTTAGTAATGGCAATAAATCTTCCGGACGAGGTTCTAGGTGTGTGTGGACAATTGCTGAAGAGACCGCTTTGGTAAATGCATTGAAATACATGGTGAGTCAAGGTTGGAAATGCGACAATGGCTTTAGAAATGGATACTCCCTTGTGCTTGAAAAACACATGCAAACTATGCTTCTTGGTACCAACATTCGTGCGGATCCTCACATTACCTCGAAGATTCATGTTTGGAAAAATCTTATGGTAGTCTTAGTGCAATCATGCGCACTTCAGGATTTGGGTGGAATGATACCTCCAAAACCTTATTGTCAGGGATGATGCGGTATGGAATGAGTACGTGAAGGTTAGTGTCTTTAAATAATGGTTGTGTGGGATAATATATCATAAATTTGTGTAATTTTTATATGATTTATTTACACTTTCATTTTTTAAACTGCTCTTCTAGGTAGACCCACACGCAAAGGCAATGAGATACAAGGCGTGGCCATTCTTTGATGATTGGATAGAAATTTTCGGGAAAGACCGGGCAACGGGTGAGAATGCCCAGGGTTTTGTAGATGCACCCAACGATCTCCCAGAAGAAGACAATGACAACATGATGGATGAAGAGGAGCAACATGCATATATACCAACTGGTGCGAGTCCATGTATCGAGATCGGACCTACCTCGGCCACAGGTGGAGAGAGTTCCACAAGCGGGGTGAAAAAGAAGGCTAATAAAAGAAAGTCTAGCGTGGTGGAGTCAAATTTTTTTGACATCATGGGTTCATTTTGTGTGAAGGTAGTTGGTAGACTTGGTGAAATTGCTAAAGTTCTAGGTTGTGAACAGGATGCAAAAAACAGAGGAAAGCCGCGTTCGACGAACTCTTGGATATAATTTTCTGTCAATTGAAGAAAAGATAACCATTTCCAAGTACCTTGGCAAGCATAAGGAAGCTTTAGACATATTTCTTAGCCTCGGACCTTTAGAAAACAAGGTAGCTATGGTCAGAATGATCCTCGATGGTCGTTTGTATGGTGTTGTTGTTTAAGTATGTATGTGTAAGGGAATGAGCATTGCCTAGTTTTTGGTTTTTTATGCAAATAGGTATTACTGTGCTTTAAGGGTGAACTGAAACTCCTGGAAGATCTCCCCATTTTGTTATGATGTTTGTAATACGTTTAATTTACATTTGCAAGACATTGATGCATTGTTTATGTGTTATATGCTTTTGAAAATTATTATTGTCAATTACTTTCAGCTTATGATTTAATAGTTCTTGAAATGATTTGTATAGTTTTACCCATGACGTACATGCGGTCTTATACCCAATGGGGACAGCTGCACAGTCTAATGTAGCCTATAATGGTGTGTTGTTATTAATGATCTTCATATTGTTGTTATTAATCATCTCCACTGTTAAGCCCAATGGGGGCAGCTGCACAGTCTAATGCAACAAACTCATTGGTGAACTTGGAAGTATTATTATCATTATGACCACAACAAACACAACTGCTAAATCACCTAACAAAGGGAACATATAACCACATCAAAAGCCACAACGACCGTTTCTCCAAACAATAAGTTATAAATAAGTGTTATCCATCATATGTATATATTTACTTCAAACCCATGCAAACACCACCAAATGAAAACATAGAAATCATGTCAACATAATATTCAAAATAATAGTGTTTCCAACAGCAAATTTGGAGCCCATATGCTGCCAATATGCCCAACTTACAATGCTACATAAATCGCATTCGGTACGGGAAAAGTTGAGCCACAAAAGGTAGTTCTAAACATCCAACTACATGAAATGCATATCAAATTCATTCATGTAGAACAAAACGGCCATTTGTTTAATAATAACAGGCCCGATTAGGTGATTCCAAAATACGACACTTTTTTAGTAGCTAGGATATAATAGATAGCGCAAAATTTAACCCATCTTTCAGTAGGTTAATGGAAATTGTGATGTCCTTGAAAAACTGAACAAGCACTTGGAATTGAATTGTCAGAAGACGGACGTGCACGATGAGTGCCAGAGGACTTTACTGGAGACGCCTGATTATTGGAGCTACTATTGGATCATGTCTCACTGTGGACTGAAGGCTCCCTCCGTTGCGGATGGTAGCTGCTACTCATGTAGTAGCTCGGGCGTGGTGGTTGTCTACGAGTTGGGATGTCTGTGCGCAAAGGATATGGCAGCAGCCGTGATCTTTTCATAGTTGGCTTATCGTCGATGAGAATGATGACCTCCTTGCCTTTTCCTTTGTTGGTTGTTGATCTTTTCGGCACTCCGACCTTCTTTCTAACTTCTCCCTCATCGTCAACTTAAATGATGTGTAGTTCAACATGAGGCACATATGGTTGCTCAATATGGAACAAGGCTTTCAAATCTGCCCAACTTGGATCTCTTTTCTCCAAATATGCCAGAGTAAATTCTTCCCACTGTCAACATGATAAAATAACCTTTACTTTTCAACAAGGAACAATTTGTAGGTACAGAAAAATAAGATAAAAAAGAATTAGACACACAGATATGTCTATGTAACTTACCCAAAATAATTCATACCACGTATTGTCTGATGCGTGCAACACGTTTGTTTCCTCGTCATAACGAAAGCAATGCTTACGTATTAGAGTACCAAAAGTGTTGTGCCTTTTCGACAGAATTTCTAGACGATGTCTCATATATGAAATCGTGAAAGTCTTACCAAAAAAGGAATTGATCCTCTTTGTGGCTGTAGCCAAGGACTCGTCATTCGAATAATCAAGGGTCGAATGCACCAATGAAAGCAAGATGTCTATAAAGTATGTGTCCATACCTGGTGATATAGCCATACTGTCGTATAACAGTTTACACTATCAAGGGTTCCAGAATTACCGAGTCAACTTAGCCAAAACCGACTCTTTCATCATATTCCCTATAATATCTCCAATTAGGGGTCCAAATACCCTCCGGTCGATTCCTACATGTCGACTAGTATAAGTCGATTTCCTGCGAAGTGACGGTCAAAAGCATATCAGGATCCATTAGCGATTGAGTATGACCCAATCGACTCGAGTCGACTGGGTCAAGTCGACTAAAGATGTCTGGAAGCCCATAAATCTCGACAGCTCTGATACACTTCAGCATATCGAAAGGAAGCTAAGGATAAGGAAGGATCTAGAAGCTGACTAGGAAATGGACGGGATGCGAACCGACCGGGGTAGTTTGGACATTTCCAGTAAGTCGGTCGGGGCATTTTGGGGACTTCAGGTAAATGTTCCATTTCTATATATAAAGGAGCTGAGGTAACTCCAAAACCTTAACTCCCATTCATTCCATATTCTCCTCCATTGTTGCTGCTTCCTCAGAGCAGCTCTTTTTACTCTTTTCACATACTGACTTGAGCGTCGGAGGCTCTACGCCGGAAATCCCTTCGGCGTTGAGTTCTTGCAGGTGTTCTTTCGGTTCGATAGCAATTTGAAGACCATCAAGACAGATCTGAGCTCGTTCTCTTCGGTTCATTCCAGATCCGGGAGATTTTCCACCGGTTCACCCCAGATCCGAGAATAGACCCATCACCTGGTGTCCATTCGAGATCACAGAAATAGTCTTCCTGAACAACACCAAACTTGAGGGCCATTTTCAAGAAAGTTAATAAACTTGTTCTTGCCTTGAGAGTGAAGAGTGACTTTACTTTATCTCAATAGTTTTTAACCTACTACTATTAAAAAATACTCCATAGGAGAAGGACACCAAAAAAATCTAAATAAAATCAAGAAGAAAAAAGTCAAGAGAATCAGGCCCTTCAAAGCATTTACTATCGAAGGGTCCTTCTCCTAGGGAGTATTTTTAATTACTTTAACAAGCGTATTAAACCAAGGGCCTTTTCTCAATTACATCGATCCTTGTGTTGAAGAACGCGGAAGTTGGGAAAGGCAATGCTGGTGTGGCCAAGTTAGAGCCCAAGTGAGATGGACCGTTGCGGGTTAAAGAAGCACTGGGTCATGGCACTTACAAGCTTGAAGAACTGGACGACAAGGTGATTGCCCGAACGTAAAAAATACTCCCTAGGAGAATGACACCAAAAAAATCTAAATAAAATCATGAGCCTTAAATTAAGGCTCACTAAAATGGTTAATGTAATTGAGAGAGTGAAGTACGCATTCTTTTCGATCATAATTATATCGACCCAACGAACGAAGCGAAGCGCAGTGAAGGATAAAGTATTGGCGAAGTTTAGTCAAGAATAAGTTTTATACGCATAGTCATATATCTTTTCCCCTCTCCTCCCTGCCTTCAAAGCATTTTATTAAGATTTTTTTGGTGTCCTTCTCATAGGGAGTATTTTTTAAAAAATACTCCCTATGATAAGGACACCAAAAAAATAACCTTCGAAATGAGGATAAGCTAGCGGCTTAACGAATTTGACGCCGAATTAGGTTAGGCTAATGAATAAGCAGTTAGCTAAGTGTCAGCAGTCCGAGCTTGCTATTCTCTCTTTACAAGTCAGAACGTCTACCAGATCGGCTATTTTTAGTAGAGATTTCGTGCTACATATCGCCCTATCATCATTCATTCTAGCATCGTCATGAATTGCCGGTATAGCCAGCTAAGCGTCAGAGCAAGTATCCTACTTTTTGAATTGAAATAAAAAAAGTGCTTCTTCAGCGCTCAAGACAAGGTGGGTTGGTAAGTCGGTCAAAAAATAGCTTTCCTTTGACTTACAGAGACTTCCTTGCGAATAAGGACGGACTCTAGTGGGGGGACCCTACTAGGCTTGCTTGCCCGCATTCCCTTTTACTTTACTAACTCAATCCCATTCCTACTCTTCCTTTTCTACGCTACGATATTTCTTCTCTTATGATATTTCGACTTTGATCGAGCTTCTTTGTTCCTCTCTGTCGTTCCCACATGTAACCCTAACACAACGCCATCTCCTGGAAAAGAACTGGCTTGGAAGACTCCTTAGCAA
Source organism: Striga hermonthica (assembly GCA_902706635.1). Taxonomy (NCBI): domain Eukaryota; kingdom Viridiplantae; phylum Streptophyta; class Magnoliopsida; order Lamiales; family Orobanchaceae; genus Striga; species Striga hermonthica. The sequence continues at coordinate 13,093,023 of CACSLK010003174.1, forward strand.
GCAACCTATCTATGTTCAACTATTGACCTACGCGTAATGGAAGACAGAGGGACTGGAACGAAAGCCTTAAGAAAAGCAATCATGAGAGGCAGAAAACCGTATGATAGGCTAGGAGTGCTCCAAAAACTCTATTGAGAAAAGTACACCCACTATTAAGGACATATTTAGGGATAAGAAAGAAAATGGAATAATAGAGTGATCAAGTTGCTCTGATGGGAAGGGAATAGATGTTGATCCATTAGAGATATATGCAAGATCATCCCATTATCTCGTGCCCATTAACTCGCGCGTCTGGAAAGCCCTACCTCGTATGAAACCTATTCTCAACTAAAGGAAAGGGGATAGGATCTATTACTAAGAAATTAGGCACTTCACATATATAAGATGTAAACAAGTTGTATCTGAACAAATTTAGTGTTGACATGAAGGTGGTAGATATTTACCCACCACTCATTTATTACACATCAAATTTGGGCATTAATTGATCCTTATATACACAAGAATAAATAAATACATTCTCATTTCTCCATAATTTAAGCTGCATGATGTTCCATCTTACTAAAGTAATTGACCACCATTATGAGACAAACTTAAAGGAGCAAAATTTAGAATATGCAACAAGGCAACTACCAGTACATGTCAATTCCAAATCTTTTGATTTTTTTCAGCCAAATCTTAATCAAGATATGGCATGTCAGGTGAATTTATTTACATAAAATTTAAAAAAAGATAGTAGGAGCTGTTAACAAAAACCAGGAATGTCAACATGCTTATTCTGGTAACAAGTCGGGAAATAATAAATTTATCATCAAATAACTCTCTTCTGCAATCTTCTACATAAAAAATGTGGTGCATGCTTAATTGCACAACTCCAGTAAAATATATTGCAATTTAAACTGACTATAATGTAATACATGATCACACAGTAAAAGAAATGAAAGCTAGAGCTTCACAAATCAGGATGTTCGGGTGATTTTTGGGAGTCAATTACATACGATATTCTAAAATGCGTTAAACGCTCAAAATAGTACATCCAAATTACGTGTAGCCGACCAATTTTATGAAGATGCAATGGCAACAAATAATTAAGAGTGACATCCTAATAGTTCATACACATTTCATTCATGCATTTACCTTAATCATCCAGTATTATAGGGGGCTTCTCTCACGATGCGCGGACCAGAGCACCACATATTGCATTATCATCAGTTCGTCTTGGGTGAGTGTTACTTGGCGTTCCCCCATCACTTGGTTACACACATGGATTGTGTGGGCGGTACCATTTAGGTGGGTTCCCGTCCTCTTTGAAGAGTGCTCGTAGATCACACTAGAGTGGGTCTTCCATCAATTCGTATGCATAGCAGAAGGGTTCAACCTATATTCAAACATGTGAAAAGTTATGAATAATGGTCAGACAACCGCAACTTAGCTTCAAGCATTGTCAGCCTCATTAAATATTTATAATGGAGTTTGAAAGAGATACATACACGAAAAAGTCGATCCCATGTTTCTTTCAGTCCGCTCATCAATCCAGATTCTTCATACCAATTGATGCAATGTGTAGTTATCATTTCAATTATGACGCGGTAACGATACTGTAGCTCACCATACCGTTCATCACAGTCGGTCATTCTTAAACTAGTTCTCATCTTCAAATTCAAGCTATTTGTATAGAATACAAGTGTAGAATAACTGTCTTCATTGGGACTAAACCAACCAAGATGACGACTTTGTAGAAGTAAATCCACAAAGGCTTGGTCAAACTCCGGAGTCCATCTGTCATTGTTCAGCATTCTATGTTGTTCTTGTTGTGTTCGTCCAGACATTGTCAATTTGGTGAGTTTCCTGCCAACATGTAAGCATTTCAACGTAAGTGGTACCATCATGAAAAAAGTTACATAAAAAGCAAATAAACACAAACTATAAATTCTAAAACTGAAAGAAAAAATTAAACCATAATTGAGACTGAAAAATCTTAAGAAAACTTTAAATTTTGAAGAATTAAAATATAAATTAGTAGAATGGTTGACTTCATATGTTGGTAATAAATTGGGGCATTACTCAATATTTGTTCTATATTCTGTGTGCTTCTTACAAGTTTCCATTGTTTAGCTATAATTCGTGTCACAAATTTAAACTGAATGAAACAAGAATACCTAAATCCTCAATACAAAAAACCATCAAATAAAATTGGAATCAACATCTCAATAGAGCATAAAACCTAAACCTAAACCATTATCACAATGAAACTGAAAGAGGAGTTGTTCAATATAAATTGGGTTTGTTGAAGGATGTAGACGTAAACTAGAAATTAAGGGGCCCGTCGGGAAAAAAATAATGTACGCCCGACAGAATTCGCGTAATTGGTTCAGAAGAGGAAGGAATAAGAAAAACAATCGCCTTTACCTGAAATCAAAACTACCGAGTATGATAACCTTTCCCCAGGTCAGCCGAGATCGCCCCAGTTTAGTCTAGATCGGAGTGGCACCGATAAAAGACGAAGATTGTCGCTTTGCTACGATTGTTTATTCTCGTCGCTGGGTTGAGAAGATTGAAAGAAGAGAGGGACGAGAAGATGATTCTGGAGAAATGAGGGTAAAAATATAATGCATTAGTTTAATAAATAGAAAAAAAATCTTTAACCAGCTTTGCTTTTTTGTTTAGTAAACAAAGCATAAGAAAAATATGCACAGTAATTTTTAATCTGGTAGCATAAAATTATCTAATCCTGCCTGTGGAATTAAACGTGCCATCAGTGTTTTGGCCGAAATTGCTTGGATATAGGTTTGACTTGGAAACCATTAGTCATTTAGAGAATGTTTGGATACAAAAACAATCTAAAAAAATCAATCATTTTTAACTCAACCACTTTTTTTTAACTCAACTTTAACTCAACCTCACAATCATCAATATTTTACTATAATTAAACAATATCAATCAATCATTCTTACACAAAACATCATCTTTAATTCATTATTCATCAACTCATATAATTTTAATTAACCATTACTTCAACTTCTCTGTCTTACTTTTTATATCAAATCAACTTTAATTATTTTATTTTAAATATTATTTAATATACCCACTAACAACTAATCATACCACATTTTTAAAAATTAACCAAACCAAACCAAAAAATCCAAACAAAACTGTGGGGTCAACTATATTTGGTAAAGGTACACCAAAAAAATCTTTTGCTGCGCTCGGACAAATTCACCCCCTTGCTACGCTCTCTCTCTCTCTTCAAATTCGGCCGGTGTTGCCTTCCTCGACATCGGAGTAAGCCTCTCTAGGACTCGTCCTTAACCGACCTCTCCCCCCTGAAGCTGCGCGACTCTGGTTCCCCATGGATGGCGGCGACTAGGATTCTTCCTCCCGGTCGCGGATGGGGTTTAAATCAGAGGCGGCGCTCCTCCCGGTCGGTGATTGACCTGCTATTGGAGCTTCATCTTTGGTCGCAAGTGTTTTTTCCAGTTGGAAGAGGTAAGTCCCTCTTTTTTTCGGCCTCGGCTGTGATTTGGGGTTTGGCCATTCCGGCAGAGCCCCGTCTATCTGGTGGGGTTTCATCCTCTGGTTGTCGGCAGGCTATGGAGGTGTCGGGAGGAGGGTGTGCTTCGGGTAGGGAGGGACCCCGGTGGCTGCGGTGGTTCCGTTGCAGAGGTTGGGGTTGAGGGTTCCTTTTTTCGCCCACCCGCCCCTGTTCGGCTAGTGGTGTTAGGCGGCAGGGGTCCAAGTGCTATCCGGCTCGTCTAGTGGTGTTAGATGAGTTCGGGTGGGGCAGGTGTGGGGGTTGTTCGGGGCTCTCTCGATTTAAAGACGGGTCGATTCTTGGGATTGATTCGGGGTTCAGTTCGCTCTACTGTATAGGCATTCTACAGTTTCGGTAGCGGCTTCTGGGCCTTGAATCCTTCTTGTGTCGATCGTTGCACTGCTGGTTGGGTTTCTTCGTTTGCCGGGGAAGGGCCTAGTTTGTTTCGTTTTCTTTTTGTTTGTTGTTTT
>CACSLK010003174.1:13107338-13119395 GCA_902706635.1 Striga hermonthica
TGCAGCAGTGTGTTAAACTCACCATAAGGAGTGGTCTTCAAACTAGGCTTAATGAGTTTAACTGGGTTCCAGGGATTAAATGTGGGAAACCTGAGCTTAGAGTTGGGATTGATGGGGGGAGCTTTAGAGTCAAAGATCTGTTAATGGCTGGAGGGAAGTATTGGGATTGTAATCTTGTTAAATCTTTGTTTACTCCTGAGGCAGCTGACCATATTGTTCAGATTAACTCCTTGAACCCAAGGTTTGAGGATGCTTGGCAATGTGATTTGCTTGTTAAAGGAAAGTTCTCAGTTAAACTAGCTTATTCTAAATTGCTGGCTAGAAAGGTGACAATGAAGGAAGTGGCTGAAAATAGTGTGTTAGCAGGGGGTAATCTGAGAGCTAGAAAGAGATGCTGGAAGCTTAAGGTGATGGGAAAAGTGAAACATATGATCTGGCAAGCATTCTCCAACATCCTGCCTGTGAACACCAATCTGCAGAAAAGGGGAATGAAAGTGGATGTTATTTGTGGGGTTTGTGGGGAGGAACCAGAATCTATAGAGCATACTTTCTTCTTTTGCAGAAAAGCCAGAAGAGTATGGCAGATTGCCCAGGTCCATTGGAATAGAGTGCAGGAAGAGAAGATGTCTTTCAAACAATGGTGGTGGTGGCTCAGCACAATGAAGCAAGATCAAACCTCTGAGGACAGAATCCAGTCATCCACATATATCTTGTGGTGGCTCTGGAGAGCTCGGAATTTGTGGGTGTTTGAGCGGCAATGGCAACCTGAGGACTGGATCATCAAAGCTGCTCATTGTGACTGGCTTGATTTCAAAAATAGCAACAGTAAGGAGTGACAGATGCAATGGTTTTAGCCTAGGTCCTGTGTCAGTGGGCTGTAAATCTTGTTTGTGTTCTGCTCATATTTTGGTTTGTTTTAGTGATCTGTGTTATTTAGTCGTGATGTTTGATCTGGATTTGCTGTTGGCTTTGGGTCCTAGTTCTTGGGTTGTTATTTGTTTGGTTCTGTTTGATGTGTTGTACTGTTTAGGCTAGCCGAGGGCTTGTCCTCCCAGCTATTTAGGATTGGGGTTTTTCCCTTGTAAACATTACCCATTTTTTTGGGTCGTTTTAATGGAGTGGATTGTATCGTTGGAAAAAAAAAAAAAATCTTCTATTATGCTATGAATAATTTTGTTTGGATCTTGTTAGTTTGCAGAGTGGTTATTTTGTTTCTGTTTTTATTTTTTCAAGAAAATAAAAATGTTTGTTGGGTGCGTAACAAACTCAAGTAGGCATTGTTGATTTTTTTTTTTTTTAGAGTTTAGAATATGTTAGTTGGGATGATCTAATTTGATGTTGAACTTTAAAATTGTGGGGCTTCAGCTTAATGGTTGAATTTGTAATGTGGTTGGGAAATTGCTACGCTTTAACCCACTGAATGAGCCCAATGAATGGAAATATTTACTCTTTTTTCAATGGTGTAAAAGAATTATACAGTTTGAGAGATATATGGGTTTTTAAGCCCATATATTTAGTTTGCGCTAAAATAAGCTATATGGGTTTATGCCCAAACTTCTCACTAAAAAAACCTAATTTATATGGCCTTTTAGTGTTTTTATTATAAGTAAAATAATATATATGGGCTTTTAAGCCCAAACTCTTAACAAAAAAACCCTAATTCCCACGCTATATTCTTCCGCCTCTTTTATCAAAGTTGCGCTATATTCTTCTGCCTCTTTCATCAGATCTGAGAGTTTGAGAGAAAGTGAGAGAGGAGAGACGGTCTCGGGTTCAAGGATAGATCTGAGAGGTTGAGAGAAAGTGAGAAAGTGGAGAGACGGTCTCCAGTTCAGGAATCTGTGCTGATGCGATACACCACATGCTTGGCCACTTGGTTTCCGGCTAGAATGTTGTGGTCGAAGTCTTATGTGAGGTCTGATTTCCCAATGGTCAGACACGAGTTTTACTTATCCAAGTTTGTAAAACTTCATATTTAATGAATCCATAGTATTTAAATCTAGCATAAATGTTTATTGAATCCATGATGTCATAAACTCTTATAATTTATTCTTTTCACATCGGCACTTCTCAATTCATTAATTTTCTTTAAAAAGGGGTAAAATACTTTTTCCCATCCGAACTATCACGGTTTTGGCGCATCACCATATAAACTATTGTTTTTTACAAACCACCATATGAACTATACGGGTTGTCAATGTGCCCCCTAAACCAGATATAAAAGTGGTTTTGACTAAAAAAGTTGTTTGGTCACCATATGTGCCCCCTAAATACTTTTACAAACCACCATATGAACTATAACGGGTTTGTCAATGTGCCCCCTAAACCACTTTTATATCCGGTTTAGGGGGCATATTGGCAAACCCGTATAGTTCATATGGTGGTTTGTAAAAAAATAGTTTATATGGTGATGCGCCAAAACCGTGATAGTTCGGATGGGAAAAAGTATTTTACCCTTAAAAAAAATCTTAAATATCCAATGGCACACTAGTTATTAAAATACAAATACTTAAGATTTTGACTTGCAAGAGGTACGTAGTTCAAGTCCCCTTGCCAGCACTCGTACCCATTTAAATTTTATGTACAAAAAAAAAATTACAAATACTTATACTATGCAACCTAAATACTTGAGAAGATCTGTTCAAAATAATTTTTTAAACCGGGCATAAATTATAAAAAATCCAAAAATATATTAATGATCACTTATTAGCCCTTATATATATATATATATATATATGATTTATTCTTTTAAATAGGCAGGCTAGCTCCACCATGGCCCGCATTCCAAATTGACAGCTCTAACTATAATACCTGTTGATGCAAATAATCCATGGAGCTCGTGTTCCACTTAAAAAACACAATTAAGGATGCTTGGATACAAAAACAATCTAAAAAAATCAATCATTTTTAACTCAACCATTTTTTTTAACTCAATTTTAACTCAATCCCACTATTATCAAAGTTTTACTATAATTAAATAGTATCAATCAATCATTCTTACACAACACATCCTCCTTATATATAATTCCCGAATGCGCTGAGCCTACGTGGCTGCTTCTGGTGCTTTGGAATCCTACTTGGCGAAGAATCATGCTTCGTAATTAGGTTTGGACAAATAATATTGATATATTAGTAATTAATAATTTAGGTTCAGACATTACATAAATATTATTTATCTAATTTAGGTATTTTAATATCACTTGTACTAATATAACCCTTTAATTATTTGTAATTTTACATAGTGAGGCACTAAGTGACTAATATATCCCTGACTTTGATTTGTTTCCTCCAATTAGCTATTGAATTGTAAATGTATTTTAAAACTTGATAACTTTTGTATTTTTTATCGGTTTTACATATATTATATATCAAATTAATCATCTTTTGATGATCTTCGAGTTGACACCCATATTGTATATATGAAATAAATAAATTATATTTATCTTTATAATAATAAAAAATAAAAATATTTATTAAAATTTATTAGAAAAATAAAATTATTTATCAATTGATATATTTATTTTTAATGTAGTTATATGTTGTAAGTTAAAAATTATTATAATATAACACCGGTAAGTCGCACAAAGAAAAAGGGTTATACTAAATATATAATAATATATATATATATATATATATATATTTGTAAAAAGGTATTTAACTAATTTTTCTCATTAATTTTAGACTTTAAGAAATAAATTAGCAAATACTCGTGTAATACACGGGTGTTATACTAGTCATCTTTAATACATTATTCATCCACTCACTTTTAACTAACCATCACTTCAACTTCTCTCTATTACTTTTTACATCAAATCAACTTTAATTATTTTATTTTAAATATTATTTAATATACTCACTAACAACTAACCATACCACTTTTTTAAAAATTAACCAAACCAAACCAAAAAATCTAAATAAAACCAAAAAAATTATATCCAAGCATCTCCTCATTCTTACACGCGAGTTTTACTTATTTAATCGGTATTTTAATGTTTGTTTTAATCTTCTATTATGCTATGAATGATTTTGTGTGGATCTTGTTAGTTTGCAGAGTGGATATTTTGTTTTGTTTTGTTTTTTTTTTTCAAGAAAAAAATGTTTGTTGGGTGTGTAACCGACTCAAGTAGGCATTGTAGCCTCTGTTGATTTTTTTTTTCTAGAGTTTGCAGTCCTGGCGGGAGCCATCCAATAAGGTGCTATAGCCGGGGTCCGGGAATTTGTTAGTTGGGATGATCTAATTTGATGTTCAACTTTAAAATTGTGGGGCTTCAGTTTAATGGTTGAATTTGTAATGTGATTGGGAAATCGCTACACTTTAGCCCACTAAATGAGCCCAATGAATGGAAATATTTACTTTTTTTTGAATGGTGTAAAAATATTATACAGTTGTTGAAAAATATATGGGATTTTAAGCTCATATATTTAGTCTGCGCTAAAAATTAGTAATATGGGTTAAAACTCAAACATCTGACAAAAAACACTATAATTTATATGGGATTTTAGTCTTTTTATTATAAGTAAGTTAAGATATATGGGCTTTTAAGTCCAAACTCTTAACTAAATAAAACCCTAATTTCCACGTTATATTCTTTTGCCTCTTTTATCAGAGTTGCGCTATATTCTTCTGCCTCTTTCATCAGATCTGAGAGGTTGAGAAAAAGTGAGAGAGGAGAGACGGTCTCAGTTTCAGAGATAGATCTGAGAGGTTGAGAGAAAGTGAGAGAGTGGAGAGACGATCTCCGGTTCAAGAATCTGCGCTGATGCGATACACCACATGCTTGGCCACTTGGGTTCCGGCAAGAATGTTGTGGTCGACGTCCTATGTGAGGTCTGACTTTTCGATGGTTTGACGCGAGTTTTACTTATGCAAGTTTGTAAAACTTCATCTTTAAAGATTCCATAAGCTTAAAAACTAGCATAAATGTTTATTGAATCCATGATGTCATAAACTCCTACCATTTATTCTTTTCACATCGGCACTTATCAATTCAATTTTCTTTTGAAAAAAAAAATCTTAAATATCCTATGGCACACTAGTTATTAAAATAAAAATACTTAAGATTTCGACTTGCAAGAGGTACGAAGTTCGAGTCCTCTTGCCAACACTCATACCCATTTAAATTTTATGTAACAAAAAAAAATACAAATACTTATACTAGGCAACCTAAGAGCATCTCCAACCCATTCTCTATAGGAAGCGGAAACGCCATAGGTGGAGGGAATTCATCTTCAATGGAGTCATCTATCTTTGCAGGAAACGACAGAGGAATTTTGTTTAACAGTTTGGCAACCGTTCCATTGTTCATCTGCGATAAAGTTTTTTTTTTCCTTTTTTTGGTTAAAAAATGAAGTTGAGTTGTGTATTTTGGCTATTTAGATGTATTGTGGGTGGTCTTTTTTCAACTACAATTGGGCTAATTGAATTAAATAATTTTATGAGTTGAATTAAAATACTTTCTAATTGTTTTAAACTTAATTATTGTAATTAATATGGTAGATAATGAAAAATTGAATAATTTATTAATTAATATGATAGAATATTAATTAGTATTTTAATTTCCTTAAATAATATTTCAAACAAACAAGTTAAAATTACAAAATAAGAATAAAATTATTCAACTCACTTAAAATTAACGGTTCAAACATTAAGATTAAAATCACAACATAATGATAAACTAAAACAACACATCCTTAAAGCTCACACATACTAAAGCTCACACATACTATAACAACATAATTAATATAGAACATAAAAACAAAAAGGTTTATAAAATAGACGATTTCATAGACCTAATTGTCACCATAATAATCATTCAAATTTCCTCTGTCATGCCCGATATCGTCGAGAAATTCAAATTGACCCGTGTTAGATGATGGTTGTGTTTATTGAGGTTGTTGTTGCTCAATTTCTCTTTCTTGTAAAATTTGCATTTGTTTTTGTTCCCAATGTCGAAGTTTTATGGGATCCGTAAGGGAATTCAAATCTATCCTCAAAATTCTATCTTCATCCCTCCTTTTCTGCAAATCGATTTGTTGTTTCTGCAATTGAAGCTGGACATTTTGACGTTCTTCGGCTTTCTGCAACAAATCAACAATAGTATCACTTTTAGCATTTTAGAGTTTGAAAATATTGGCAAAATTGGTCTTTGTTTTTCTTCTTCAATTTTGCTTTCTTTGCTCCCATTGGACGTTGAGAGGATGTACCACCAACACCATCGTCACTTTGTTGAGGACTAAAAGACGACAATCCCGACTCTGGTGTTGGTTGTCCATCATATGGAACGTCGGACTCGGAAGAGTCATTAAGTGTATCGAAATCCCGACGACGAGATCGTGGTTGGGATAACGTGGTTTTCCAGGTATGTTAGGTAGCTTGGACTGCATGCACGGGGAATGCGAGAATTGCCCTAAGGCATGGGCTGGTCAATACTCTGGACATTCCGGAAAACCAACAATCATTTTAGCAGATGTGGCAGATTATGATCTATGGATATGGCACGCACATTCTGGTATGCCAGGTGCCAATAATGACATTAATGTGCTGGAAGCATCACCTCTAATGTCAAATCTTGCTGAAGGTATCGCTCCACCGGCTAATTATATCATTCGAGGTAAACAGTCTAATATGGGTTATTATCTAGCAGATGGTATATATCCAAAATGGTCCACTATTGTTCAGTCATTTGTTGCACCATCAAATCCAATGGAGGAATACTTTAAAATGAGACAAGAGGCATGTAGAAACAATGTTGAGCGTACATTTGGAGTTCTGAAAAAAAAAAAAGTTTGCGATCATCGCAGGTCTGTTCGTTTTTGGAAAAAGGAGGTGCTTAATGATATAATAAAAGCATGTATTATATTGCACAATATGAATCGAAGAGCAACGGGATCTTAGTGCACCAATTAGAAGTGATGTTCAATTTGGTGCTCCTACGGTTACTCCAGCACCGCAAGATTACGTCTATTTTCAACAATTTCTTGCTCAACACAAAAGAATCAAGGATAAATTTGCCCACTATGAACTTCGTAATGTATTGGTTGCACATTTGTGTGAAAAGTATTCTCATGGCAATAACTAGTGTTGTATTTTGTTTTCCGTAGTTCTTGTTGTATTGAATGATTCATGTTTGTGTTGATGTTTTTTTTCCAAATTAATGTTTTTGATGAAATCCACGTCGTTTTATGATGTAGTGTGTAATTTTATGACTTTGATTTAAATTTACTAATTAATCTTATTAATCAATAATTAATATATATACATAAATATGTAATCTTAGCAACCATAATGCATTAAAATGTAATTTGTAGAGATTATTTAATACACTAATTAAATTATAAAAAAATATGCTTGGAATTTTCTTTTAGAGAGGAATGATAGAAGGAATGAGTTGGGATTGCTGGCACTGTTGAAAATGTATAACTAGTTGGATTTTATTGTAGAAACGGAAGTATAGAGATTGTAGTTGGAGATGTTCTAAATACTTGAGAAGATTGGTTCAAAATAATTTTTTAAACCGGGCACAAATTATGAAAAATCCAAAAATATATTAATGATCACTCTATGCTCATTATTAAAGCTCTACTATAATGCCGTACCAAGTCATCAATACTACGTTATCCCCAACCACGAGCATGCTCCCTTCCAACCAACCTAAAGACACAATCACCTGACTTTCAGATCAATCAAATAAATGGGACACTGAACAAAATTAAGAAAAATAGAAGGTTACACACAAATAAAGTTTACGTTCCAACTAATAACCAAAAGTAGCAACACTGATCTATCCAAACATACAAATGAGGCAATTAATAGTGTTAAAATCCCAAGTACACTCCCACAAGCAAACATAGAAAACAAACATAACGAAGCCCGGCCCAACCTGGGCACAGCACTAGACCGTGGGCAACGAAGAGCCGGCTAGGCCAGGCCCAAACATCCCGCCGCAGGGCCCAGCCCGAGGGCTGCTCCCCGCACTGCTGTTGGAAAGGCACCCGAATGCGCCAATCTGGAGGACCCCTGTCGGTGACGACCCTTCTTCCCACTTGTCCATGGGCTTAACGACCCCCTGGCACTCGCCCAGGGCCTCCCCAAGAGGGCCCCCCACGGCAGGGACCAAGCCCAGGCCTAGGCCCATCGAGAGGTTGGCATGGGTTCCTTGGGGCCAGCTGTTTATGAACTGTCTGAGCGGGTGCTTGCTCGTCTCGTCTTGCAGCTTGTTATTATTGTATAAGGTTTTGAAGTTGAGGAGGGACGAGGTTTGGTTTAGGGGGTTGAGTAGGGAGTCGGAGCAGACTAATCCAAATTCATCTTCTTTCGACTTGTGTGCCTCGTCTTTTTGGTACAATGGCCCATCTTTATTTTCTGCGGTACCTCTGAAAGACACGGTGGATATGGTAACATAGGAAAATTTTTCAACACACTCGTTCTGTTCCATTTTTCAACTTAGAGTTGAGGCACCCTAAATGCCACTTGCGTATACAACCAATATATCATCATACACTAATATATGATATTCATTTGTACTCGCTGTCACGCTAGAAACTAGACGACCATAGGTATAAAGATATTCATTTTTTCCTTTGGAGAAGAGAATTTTTTAAATAAAGAAAAAAAAAAAAGAATGTTAGGAAACTCGTACTCACCGGTTGATATTGGGTATTCCGGATGGATGATGATTATTGTTATTGTTATTGTTATTGGTGGTGGTGGAAAGAGGGGCCGATTGGCCTTCCACAGGCTTTCTTGAACGATGGCGGCCTCTGTTGATGTGGCGCTCACAGTACTTTTGGTCGGCAACAACCTCCCTTGAGCACCGCCATTTCTTCCCGTCCGTCCTCCGGCACCGCCCGGGCTCCGGGTCTGTGCTCCCATATCCCACCTCTAAACCATACCATCCCACTGTACACGTATATAAGTAAATGTTCCAATTGGAAATTAAATTGAAAACAATCAAGGTAAAAATGAGTATCATTTTGTAGATCTTTAAGTTTAGGGAAAGTTACTGGAACTCCCCTATTGTTTCGACTGAATTGCCATTAGAGAAGCAAAAAACAAGAGCTCCGGATTAATTTTTTTGAAATTACAAAATCACCCTTCAAGGTTGATTTTGTCCTGCATTACATTTACAAGGGCTGGTGGGAAAATAAAATTTCTATAAAATATAAAGTGGATCTTTGAGCTGCTTCCTGATATGAGGGGGGCAAGGGAAGATAAAAATCATGCTTGAAGGGTATGCTTGCAATTTCAGACAACTTATTTACCGCAAGGGAAGATAAAAATCATGCTTGAAGGGTATGCTTGCAATTTCAGACAACTTATTTACCGGCTATTTTGTCGTCAGCCGGAACTTCTAGGGGCAGCTTGCAATAAAAATAAGAAACCATACAGCTGAACCACTTTACAAATCAACTATGGACCAACATGAACTCAAAGAAACAAGACAAAGTGATTGAACTTGGAATTCAATAGATAAAACGAGATTCGGTTGGTTCAAAAATCGACGAAAAAGCAGTGATTGAACTTGGAATTCAATAGATAAAACGAGATTCGGTTGGTTAATAAATCGACGAAAAAACGAACACATATTTCAACCTCTGAACTATTCACAAAAGAAGCAAATGCGTTAATGAAAAAATAACATTTCTTGTTTAAAAAAAAGAGTTGAATAGTAGGAGACGAGTACTCACAGGCACCCGATCCGAAACCCGGAAAGCCCAGAACGCCGACGGACTCGAAAGCTTTGCGAATCGGGTTGAGAAGATAAGAAGGTATAGGCACATTGGCAGTAATGTATTTGTAGATCAAGGCTTGATGCTCAAGCTCCATCCATTGTGATGGTGTAAAAGGCCTCCTCACATTTGATAAAACCACCCCTTCCTGCATATCCACTAATCCACTACAGCCATTTCCTGGACATGGTACAACAAATTAAAAGAATATGGCCAAAAAACAATATGACAAAATGTGAGAGTTTTACAAGAGCAAATAAATAAATAAATAATTAAAAAATATCCATTTTTTATCTATGTAGCCAATGATGTAAGATAATACACAGAATCTTTGAAAGCCCCCTTTTATTTTGCAACATTATCCTCGGCTTAGAGTGGGGAGATTCTCCAGTCCCGTTATGGAACCATTCCGTCGGGTTTATAACCGTTAGATCAACTATCCACGACGGTTATATGACGATCCAACGGTTACAAATCCTGACGGAATGATTCCATAACCGGACTGTAACATTTTCCCTTAAAGTGATTTTTTTTTAAAAGAAAACACCCCAAGAAAAGGGGTCAATAATTGAGAGAGCAGGGGAAGATAAGCAAGATTTTTGTGCACATTTTTTTTTTTTTTTTTATATCTCAGCCGACATTGACCACCTCGAGTACGATATGGTAAGAATGATAAAAAAGATAACTCCTACAAAGAAAGAAAAAAGCAGTGAACCATAAACCCCAATTAAGAAGGGCTCCAAAATTCCAGATAAAGACTGAAAAATAGAGCAGGATAAAAAGCCACTATATTCATTGTTTGTTCTTTGTTTCTTGTATGGTATGGATTAAGACACACACACACAGCTATAGAAAGCCACCTCAAGACAACCCATGTATAAAAACAAGAATTTTTCGATTTTTTTAAGGCTCACCGGAGTTTCTAGTAAAGCCGCTTGGCGTCTGCTGGTAAGAAGACAATGCCGCAGACTGTGAGCTCATCGGGGACGAGAAGCTCAGCATTTGCTGATGGCCATCGGCCAAATCACAGCCGTCGGATCTCTGTACTGACGAAATCTTCGCAGTAGTTTTCTTAAAGTCCCTGAAATCATCCTTGTTTACACTCACGGCCCTGTCTCGCTTCGAAAGCCCTAATCTGCAAAGCTGTCTCCGCTTGTTATTACAAGCCTCGTCGGCTCCGTTGGTGATGTCCAGGCCGAACAAGCCGCCGCCATTGTTGGGAGCTGAGGAGGTTGCAGAGCTCATGTCCACTAAACCGAAATCCATAACGAGGAAAAAAAACAAAAAAAAGATCGAAAACTAAAGAGAGCCCAGAGTTTTATTATTATAATTGTTATTGGAATTGTTGTTGATGATGGAGTAAAGGGTCATTAATTTTGGAGACAGAGGGCTTGTTTGTTGGGGAAAGTGCCATTTTTATCTTTCTTTTTCCCCTTTGTTTTGTTTTATATGAAGCTCTGTTCTAATTTTCTTGGTATTGTGGTGTGTTTTGTGTGCTATGTTTTGGTTTAGCAAGTTGAGAAGGGGAAATAACACTGCTGACTTGTTTAGTGAGTTTGATGTTTGTCAAAGGAAAAATAATTGGAGAGAGAGATTGCAAGGTTTTTTTGACAGTTACCCTTTAGTGGGGCTGTAAACGAGCTCGAGCTTAAGGTGTTTGAGTTCGAGCTCGAGCTCTTAAAGAGTCGAGTCGAACTCAACTCGTTAAGTAATTGAGTAAAAAATTGACCTCGAGCTCGACTCGTTAAGGCCTCGTGCTCGAGCCTTAACGAGTCGACATCGAGTTTTAACGAGCCGAACTATAAAAAATTATATAAAGTTTCACTTTTCGAGCCTTATCGAGCGACCAAACGAGCTTTCAATGAGCTCGAGCTCGGCTCATTAAGGCTTCGAACTCGAGCTGAACTCGAGCCGAGCTCGAGCCAAGCTCGTTTAATTTAACAGCACTACCCTCCAGTTATACTTATTATACACATTGAAGTACAAAAATAAAAGTAAAGAAAACAATACAAAATAAAAAATTATACACATTGATCATCCAACTCTTATGTAAACTAATTTTGTCTAAAAAAAATCTCTTTTTACATACTACCTCCTTTTTTAAATAAATGTCATTTTGACTTTTTTGATTCATCCATTTTGTTATGTATCTAGACATATTAATGTTTAGATACATAGCAAAATGGATGAAAACGACATTTATTTAAAAAAGGAGGGAGTATTATATAGTACCACTTGTATATTGTAGTTGTCAAAGTTATTCAAGGAGTAACCAATTGGTATGACAAAATACTACGAGTTATACACAAAAATGGGCGACCTACCGTA
>CACSLK010003174.1:13183691-13194350 GCA_902706635.1 Striga hermonthica
TTTTTTTTTTTTTTTTTTTTTTGGGGCATCTATTTTGTCAAGTTCTTGTTTTTATTACTGATTAGTAAGTAATGCATTATTTTTATCGATTTTTTTACACCTGGAGGATTCATATATATATGTTGCGGATTACATGTTCAGTAAATCAAGCTTTTGAGGCTCCTTGAATGTAGAGCATATGTCGTCATTCAAAGTTATTAAGTGCTTGGAATGAAGATGAGTTTTTTTGTGCCAGTTTCATTTGACTTCTTTGATAAGACACTTCTTTTGAATAGAAAATTACAACTATAACAGAGTTGTTTATTTCAGTCTTGTTGAATGACAATTGACTTATAGAATTACTGAGCGACTGCCTGTCAGTCTGAGGAACAGCGTGACGATTTGAGAGAACATAAATTTGAATCCATGTACTCTGATAGGCGTAATAGACATTATATCATTGTATTTTGGATAAACTCCACAGACCAAGCTTCCTTTCATCAAGTGTTCTAATATAAAAAGAATTAAGTGTTCCTTTCCTGTCTTATATCATTTTTTTATTATTATTATTATTTTTTTATTTTTTATTATCATCTTAGCTTTTGGAATTACAGTTTACATGCATCTCTGAATACTCATCGTGTTACTAAGACATTCCACTTTTGTTATGGCATTCTCATTACTCTCTCTCACCCTTTTATTCTCTCTCTTGTTAATAGGTATTGGTTGTATGCTGCTGTGAATTCAAAGTGTTTGCTGGTTACAAATGATGAGATGAGGGGTCACTTGTTCAATCTTTTAGGCAATAACTTCTTCCCTAGATGGAAAGAAAAGCATCAGGTAGTTTCTTTCATTAGTTATTATAAGAGTATTGTTGTGTCGTGATGGGTAATTGGTCACCGACTTGAAAGGAATGAAATACATTTACATTCTAAATCTTGCATGCAGGGAAAACAATAAAGTAGCCTATTGTGTATTCACATGTAAATATTGTTGGAATATCACTTGTGAGTCGTCTCACATTGATTTGATAGGGTAAATGAGCTTAGTTTATAAGCCTAGCGGGCTACTCCTCCCATAATTATCTGGTTTTGGGATGGAACCTCACTATGGTGCACCTAGGCTCACCCTATTATGCACCTGTGTGGGACTGCGGAACCGCATTTCTGATTTATTGATTATCAAAATTGACAAATATTCTATTGAATGAAAGCAAATCAAAATTATGAATCAATAAAGTAGTCTGTTGCGTATTTATATGTTAATATTCACGAATCTACAATATTGAATGAAAGCAAATCCAAATTATGAATCACCTCACAGTTTTTATTATTATTATTATTATTATTATTATTATTATTATTATTATTATTATTATTATTATTATTATTATTATTATTATTATCGTTCTTGTAATTCAATGAATTGCAGGTCCGGATAAAACCTTCTCTTAAAGGGCTGCTAACCTTGTGCATGCCACCGCCTTATTCACTTGTCATCCAGGTAGGATAATCCCCCAATCATCTTTATGCATTATTTTCATATCTGAATAATTGTCATTCTTGTATTCACTGCAAACACGATTCCCAGGAATCTGAACAAGGTAGTTGGCATATACCGACTGTTACTGGAGACGATCTTGAGACCCCAAGACAATGGATTTGCGCTACAAGGATGAGACCACAGGTGTAGTTCACATCATTACATGTAAGATGAGAGATGAACAAACGTACTGCTTGAAAAAATGCCTCCCATATCGTATTTCAAATGACGTCTTGAAGTTGTAAAGTGGGTATTCTTTCTGCCTTCAACCACGACCTTCTGTAAGCCTCGATGGAAATTAAGAATCTTGGTCATAAATGCAATGCTTAAATTAGAACTGAATGACCCATTCAAATGTGTAAACCTTTGGCAAGTGTCCTTTTCTGATGATCACTTACTTTATACATCGTCTTTTTGTTTTCCAGCATGTGTATGGTTGTTCTTGAGCAAATTACTCTGTGGGACGAAGAGTGATGGTACCTTTATCAATCCTTTAGGTGTAACAAGCAGATAAATTATGGGATGCAATGCTATATACTAAAGCAAAACTTTAATGTTTTTCATTATTATTATTCAGGTTATTTGGTACAAAAGCCCCACTGAATCTAAATTTTATTTCAGAAAAAAAGGGACTATTTGCAGCAAAGAATATAGTTGCCACTCAAGACGTCTGGAGGTTTTTACTATTCAAACGGTAATAATTATTGTTGTTCATGTGAATAAACTTCGGTTTTTTTGTTCAAAAAACCTGTTTCTTGAACCTGTTTCTTGTTCAAGAAATTTGTCTCTTGTTCAAGAAACCTCTGTGTCATGTTCAAGAAACACGTGTCTTGTTCAAGAAACCTGTTTCTTATTCAAGAAATCTGTTTTTCTTGCTTAAGAAACATGTTTCTTGTTTCTTGAACAAGAAGCTATATCTTGAATGTTTTTGTTCAAGAAATTATTTATTGTTCTAGAAACTGTTTCTTTGTTAGTTCAAGAAATTATTTGTGCTTTGTTTTGTTTGACAAATTTCTACTAATGTTTTATTTTAATATATTTAAGTATTGTGTTCTTATAAAAAAAAGAAACCGTTTAAAAAATTAATATTATTTGATTCATGATCTATACGGTATTACGGTGTGATGGTTGGAGTTGAAGATGGCGTAAATCTTGCACCTAGATTATTTCATCATTGGTTGTTGGTTACTTTAGATCATTAGGGTTACCACCTAAATTTGATGCTTTAAGGCGATGCCGGTGCAAGAACAATTTGTGTAGTTAGTTTTGAAAACTTGGTTGATTGAGTTTGTACTTGGTTGTAAGTTGCGTTTGTTTATATTGAGCATTTCAGTAAGGTTGTTGAATGTGATTAATTTTGAAAACTTGGTTAATTGAGTTTCGATGGTTGTAAGTTTGATTCATTGATACCGTGCATTTCATTGAGGTTGTTGAATGTGTCTTAAAGTGAATGTATACTCGCTGATTGAGTATTGTGGTTTGGTTTGTAATTTCGATATTTTGAACTTGATTGTATTTAATATTATATTACTGGTATGTAGGTCCATAAATCGTTTGTGGGTTGATTTTTTTTTTTTTTTTAGGTTTTTATCTCTTTTCTTATTGATAGCGTATGGTAGTAATTTTGATTAGTTACCGAAAAATCACTAGAAATTTAGTCCATAGTATTGTATACTACATGTGGATATTTGATTAGAAAAATATATGTAATCTTAGTCCATGAAATTGGTAGTCACACATGTTGATATCTCCACTAATAATGTCATGAACTCTATTTATGAAAGCTTCATATGATGAGGTCTTAAGACATTAAAAATTCATATGTCTCGCTATTTTTGTACACTTTCTCATTCCAAAAGCCGTTGCGAACAATTCGCACTTTACTAATGTTCATCTGAAAAAGGGTAAAATACTTTTTCCCATCCATACTATCAAGATTTTGGCGCATCACCATATAAATTATTTTTTTTACAAACCACCATATGAATTATACGAGTTTGTCAATATGTTCCCTAAACAGGATGTAAAAGTGGTTTAGGGGGCACATTGACAAACCCGTGATAGTTCATATGGTGGTTTGTAAAAGTATTTAGAGGGTACATATGGTGACCAAACAGTTTTTTCAGTCAAAACCACTTTTATATTTGGTTTAGGGAGCACATTGACAAACCCGTATAGTTCATATGGTGGTTTGTAAAAAAAAAATAGTTTATATGATGTGCCAAAACCGTGATAGTTCGGATGGGAAAAAGTATTTTACCCTCTGAAAAAAAAAACAAAGAAAATGTTAGTACAAATAGTTTCTTCAATTTTTTTTTCTTGAAATGTGTTTCTCGACAAAAATATATACTTCTTCAGAGCTCAAGAAACAATTTCATGTGACCCAAGAAACATTTTCTTGCCAATCCACCAACGATTTCTTCAGAGCTCAAGACACGATTTCTTGGAAATCAAGAAACTGCTTCTGGTAGCACAAGAAACCATTTCTGGGAGCTCAAGAAACAATATCTTGTTCAAAAAACGTTCCTGAAACAGTTTCTTGTTCAAGAAACATAGAAGAATCTGTTTCTTTTTCAAGAAACAGTTTCTTGAACAACCTCCTGTGTCTTGAATAAGAAATTGTTTTTTGTTATTTCTTGTTCAAGAAACTGTTTCTTGAACAACCTCTTGTGTCTTGAACAAGAAACAATTTCTTCAATGTTTTTTGTTCAAGAAATTGTTTCTTGAACAACCACTTGTGTCTTGAAGAAAAAACGGTTTCTTCAAAAAAAAAAAAAAAAATACTTTTTCACCCTTTTTTTCTGAAGCAAAAAAATCTATTTTCTTGGCATTCGAAAAAAATATATGAGTTCAACAAAATAAAATGGTTCTACAAAAATCAATAATTTTGGAGCTCATAAATGGCTTTTAGAAATTAAATGTTTTTAAAAATAATTTATTTAATATATTCAAAAAAAATAATAAATTAGGTTTGTGTACCTTTCTTTCCAAAGGTATTAACTTGGATGTGATGGAGATGACTATTTGAAGATGAGATAATTTTTTTTTTCTTTTACTGCGGAGATGAGGCCCAATTCGGTGAATGATTTTTTATTTTTATTTTTTCTCAATTTTTTGTTCTTTTAGGAGATGGAGACTGACCTGTGAGTGTTTTATTTTCATTGTTTTTTACGAGATCGACCGATCTGTTATGTGTTAGACTTTTTTCCCCTTTTTTTTTACTGTTAATGAGATGAGAGAGAAGGAAGTCTTGATGAGAGAGTAATTACAATGGACGGATGATGAGGGAGAAGGAAAATGGTGGTAGGTTAAAATATCAATAAGGGTAAACTAGTCTTTTTAACTCTCAAAATGACTATTTTTTATTCTTTTTTCAAACATGGCTATAATTCATTTTTATCCTCAAATAGTGGCCATAAAAACGCCGCTTTGTAATAATAAACCCCAAATCACAAAGCCTAAGTACAAACAATCACAAAAAGATGACGAAGGCAAAGGCAGAGAGCACTACCCCACAAGGTAAGCTAAATGAATCAACCAAACACTAGTACCACCAAAGACAGAAAGAACATTCAGAACCCTCTAGTGGTAATACCAAATACAAGCACACTACAAGTACACTATCAGACTAAACATACAAACATAACCCGCAAACAAAACTAAGTTAACCTAGACACCGAATTGCCATGCAGACCTATCTAAGCCACCATGTTTCTACTGCAAGTCTTCAATGCATTTGATTCTTACCATTCAAGCCATGCTCCTTTAACTATACCAGATCTGACCTCGTCCTAAAATCTGCCCTCCTCTACTGCAATTCCATCCCACCTCACCTGAGCTTGATGTCAGACCTTTCTAGCTCTACTACATGTAAGCAGAACATGTTCCACTGTTTCCTCTAATTCACCACAGCAGCTTCATATGACATCAACTTCTATACTCTTTCTCCTCAAACTTACAAAGACAGACAAGGATCTAGTCACACATTTCCACGGAAAAAGTTTCAATTTACCTTTAACTTGGAGATTCTAGCTCCTCTACCTGATCTGGGGCTAGCAGTTTCCTTTGGTGGAGATAAAAATATGAAGATGCCACTGAAAATCTACCTTGAGTTCCCATTTTCCATCTCCATTTATCCTCAACGTGATAGTCCAGCTAGTGCCTGAATTTGTAGCAGAGCTTCACAGTCTTCTTCTTCTATCAATTTTCTAATCCTCTGCTCATTCCACATATTCCTGCTTCCATCAATAAACTCCTGATCTTTAACTTCCCACCTTCAGTCCCATCTTTGAGTTGCAATCTCCTTCCGCTGGTACCTAATTGAAGTCATTAAGCCTCACTGAAGCTCCATTCCTTATCTCCACCTGCAATCAGTCTCTCAACAACCACTTAACTAACCATCATGATCTCATCAGTCAGGATGAATTGTGGTTTAATTTTGCTTCAAAGATAGATGTTTTTGGAAAGTACCTACACTTTAGGATTTTGCTCATGAGAAGTTGGGGCTGTGTGATAACTCTCTAGAGCTGTTTAACCAACATTGCATCATTAAAAAGACTGACTTCTTTGAAGCCCAGTCCTCGATGTTCTGTAGCTAAATTGAGTAGCTCCCATCATCTCCAATGCACCCCCTGGTATGTTCACCCCCTATGCTTCACCAGAATTGTGCAAAAGTTCTTGCCACTTGCTTACAAATACTGGTAGGCAATCTGTAGCATGAAAATAAAGGGAGAGCATTAAGTATAGATTTAATTAAAACTTCCTTCCCTACTGAGGAAAGATATTTATTTTTTCAATTATCACCCTGCTTCTCACTGTCTCTGTCGCAAACCGAAAAACCTCTTTCTTAGACTGGCCAATGCCAAGAGGCATCCCCAAATACCTGGTTGACATCTGAATATGAATTCCCAGGAGTACATGGCACACTTCACTCTGCACTGCAAGATTTATATTCTTACTGAAGAATATTGATGATTTAGCTGTATTGACTTTCTGCCCTGAGAACTTCTGGTATCTTGATAGTATTGATATCAAGACTTGAGCTTGTACTTGTCTGCTTTGCAAAAGACCAAAGACTCATCCGCAAATAGTAAATGAGTAAGCATAGGGGCACCTCTGGCCACTGACACCCCACTGAACACTCCTATTTCCACTTTAGTTTGATCATTGCAGACAACACTTCTGAGACAAGAATGAACAAATAGGGAGACAACGGGTCTCCCTGACTAAGTCTTGTCTGAGCTGAGGCATAACCAGAGGTGTAGCCATTTATGATAAAGGAGAATGACACAGTAGCAGTGTTTTAACACGCGTATAGCGTAATGTGTCGCATTTTGGTCTTTATACTACGTAGCGTAAATAGCGTTGCGTGTTGCGTAAGCTATTTGGGTATAATTTTTTTTTTTTTTTATTATAGAAATATTACAAATATATTTGCATATAATAAAAATGGATGGTTGATTACAAAATTTATCATAGTATTTGAATAACTTCAAAAATAACATCTAAGGATTAATTCTCACAAATGTTAACGTAAATATCATTATAATATAAATATTTATAATAATCGAATATACTAAAAAGTAAAAACAAACAACGAAAATACAATGTGATGGGTCTCATCCTAGATCTGGAGTGAACAGGTGGAAATAGGCTCCGATCTGCTCGAATCGTCCTTAAGTCGCCTTTGAACCGCTACGAACACCTGCAAAAACTCAACACCGGAGGTGTTTCCGGTGAAGAGCCTCCGACGCTCAAGCCAGTGAGAGTGATGAAGATGAGCTTTGCTCAGTAGGAGCAGCAGCTGGGAAAATGGGTAGAGAATGAAAGTTAGGGTTTGGAGTTACCTCAACTCCTTTATAGAGGTTCAAAAAACTTACATGAAGTACCCAAAATGCCCTGGCCGACTTACACGAAATGACCAAAAGGATCTGGTCGGTTCGCATTCCGTCCACTTCTGAGTCAGCATCCAGATTCCTTCTTATCTCACATGAGTTCTCTATCCTAGAGGTTCTTCTATGATACATTGAAGTGTGTATAGATCGTCAGAGGTCTTACAAGTCGACTTAGGGTATCGCCAAGCCGACCTAAGGTCATATATGCGCATCCAGAGACTATGTTGTACCGAATCGTCTCAGTTGACTAAAGGGAGTCGTCACAATCGACTAAAGGGAATCGTCCCAGTCGACTTACGGAAATCGTCTCAGAGCCGTTATCGGATTTTCGGTGATCCTCGAATAGCTAAAGAATCTGGTCGACTCTAGGGAAGTCGACTTATTGATGTCGTCATTAATGTTCATCTGGTCGAGTAATCAACATCTAAACCGGACGATGATAATAGGGCTATATCATCTAGTCCCCCCCCAAAAATTACTCTAAGCGACTTCAGGCTTAAGAGTAAATTTGGTATTCAAGTTTCCTTCGACCAATGCGGGCGGTACTCGTAACTTTTTCTGTTCTCCTATGCTCTTTGTTGATAGCTCGCCTCGTCCTCATTTTAACCCCTCCGGCCGATGATTCATCTTGTTCGACAGGGACGCCCATGGCTTATTCCTTATGAATTTTCCTGAATCTATCCATAATCGTCTTTAATTTCAAAATTTTTGAATTGAGATGTGACACGCCACCTCAGGTTTCCCCTTATCGCTTCAAATTCTGTGCGTCATCTCAGATATTGATTTTCTCTTTAATCCTAGGGTTAGGGTCTCATTCTCCCTCCTATAAATATTCTTCATCTTTCTTCTTCTCCACTTTTTTCCAACCATCTATTCTCAAGTTCTCGGATTTCCGGCAGCCAAGCTCTATTTTTTTTTGGTTTCTCCGGCGCCCGCATCATCCGACATCCTTTTCGACATTTTCAGAACTTCTCAACTCGGTCAACATGTGTAAGTTCTCTTAACCCCATATTCCTGGAAATTTTTGTTGGTTTTTTGGATTTTTGGTTTGTAATCTATGCGTGTTCTTCGTGTTTGAGAATCTCCGAGTGATTTTGGGGATTTTAGTGTTTAGATCTTATATGCTTACTTCCCACCGTGGAGCTCATGTTTGCGAGAGAGTCGACTTTGGGAGGTAAAGTCAACTTTACCCTCTTCGCTTGTCGACCTATGTGGACCTTACTACCTTTTCTTTTCCTTCCCCTCTTATTCTCAATTCTCGTCTTCTGACGGACTCGAGTTGGGCCATGACTTTTTCTTTCATTCGTTGTCCTTTTTTCCTAATCGCTTTCTTCTGAGGTCGATATGTGACGAAGAATTTTCATAAGTCGGCGCGTCCTAGCACTTTCTGCGATTTCTTTTATCTTTTTGTTTTTGTACTGATCATCGCTTCTCGACTTTTCCCGTAGATTCTGGGTCTGACTCTATTTCCGGCTCTGTCTCCGGCCCTCTTGCTCGCGAGATCGAGGAATATTCGGACTCCAACTCTATTTAAATAATCAGCTCTAAGTCGGCAGCTGAGCGGGAGATTTCTCCAAGTCATTCTGTGTCGAATTTTGGGATTGATCAGGATGTATTCCATCAAGCTCTTCTATCAGGCGACTTGATGCAGAATAAGGAAGATCCCCATCAAGGAAGCGACTCTCCCCATCTAGATCTCATCCCTCAAGGTATCCCCCTTAGGCTGCTAGATATTCCTGTGTATGGGACGAGTCCTGTATCTCTATCAATAACAACTCGTTATTGCGAGCTTCATAATGTAACCATAGCCTGTCCAATAGTGAAATTAGCTATTCTGAATCCATTTCTTTATGCTTCTGCAGCCCAAATACAAGGGTTTAGGGCGTTCAGTGGTCTTCCCACAGACTGGGAGTTGGTTGCTCCATCTTCTAGCGACGTCTTTTCTCGTCCCCCTAAGGGGTGTTATACATTTTTCATTGATCAAATAATGTTCGGTTTACGCTTTCCCGTCCAACCTGAACTCTTGTCTATTAGCAATTTGTACAATGTTCCCATAAACCAATTTTCGCCCAATTCTATCCGCATCATGATAGCCGTCATTATCATCTCAAAGATAAAGTTTGGTCGTTTCTTGCCCGAGTTTCTTTTCTACTGTTATAGCTATCGTTTCATAAAAGATGCCCACTGTATGGGTCGTCGTCGCGTCATTACTTTTCTCAAGGATCTTTCCTCCAACGTCACCGAATAGAAAACGAAGTATGTTTATATCCATCCAGCTACGGGTCGCTACCCTTTCACGAACGTTTGGATAATCGAGAAGGTTAAGCAGAATAAACGCCCTCGTTCGGACCATTTTCAATCCATGCTTGATGATTTAAATAAAAGTACTTGGAGCGCTCGCTTGTTGGTTAAGGACCGTGCTCTCCTTAACCATGCAGGTCTCTGGGTCGATGATGATGCCCCCCATATAGATGACCCTCGTAAGTCGTCCACGCTTACTGATTCCTTATGTTATTTTTTTGTTTCCTGCTCTTGTCTCTTTTATTGCGCATATGTGTGGGCCTTGATTTATCGACGTAATCATTTTTCCTTGTATATTTCAGTTAAGGCTTTGGCTCTCTTTGAGACTAAAAAGGGCAAGGCGAACGACAAGACTGCTAGTCGTCTTTCCCCTCAGAAGGATCTTGGGGACGACTTGGGATCAGGTCCCAAGGGTTCGGTCTAGCGATCGGCCGCCCAAAAGTCTAGGGTCGAAAGAGCCCCGTCTGTTGTCTTGTCTGTTGTTCCGTCCAAACCATAGGGCTCTCAATCTCGCACGAGAGCCCAAGATGAAAGGGATGTAGTTCTGATCCCTGACGACCTTAAACGTCAAAAGACGCTGTACAAGGGCAAAGAGAAGGTCTTCGCGAAGTCTCTGTCCTCCCCTGTCACAACCAAAGCTATTACTGTAGAACAACCGTCTCGTCTCCATAATAACCCTGACGCTTATTCCGTTGCTAAGTATCTCGACTCCAACCTCCCTGAGGCTGAGAAGGTGTTAATACCCAATTTTGGCCTCGCCTATTAAAATATTACACGTGGATATGTATTATATCAATTATCTTATTTTATGGCCCACAAATAACACCGCTTGTAATAATAACGGGCCCACCAAAAACAAATATATATACCCCAATGATGGACGTCATCAAGATAAGTCTGAGGGGTGATTATTACTTTTTCTCTTCTGAATCCTCATTTTATT
>CACSLK010003174.1:13194937-13213717 GCA_902706635.1 Striga hermonthica
GTACCAAATTACCCTACCAGGCCAACCAGGCCCATTCATATAATATTTTCACATAGTTGACTATCCACGCAGTCGACCCCACTCGTCAGAACAAAAAACACGATTGTCGTCAATACGACGAGCCAAAACCTAAGCACGACCAGAAATTTGGCTCCACGGGTCCCAAAGTACCCGGCCAACATCGATACATTATTTATCACAGCAAAATTGACTATTCATGTGACTTCAGAACAGTTCTATTCAGAACATGTCCTAAAGTCAGGGGCCTACTGTTAATACCCAATTTTGGCCTCGCCTATTAAAATATTACACGTGGATATGTATTATATCAATTATCTTATTTTATGGCCCACAAATAACACCGCTTGTAATAATAACGGGCCCACCAAAAACAAATATATATACCCCAATGATGGACGTCATCAAGATAAGTCTGAGGGGTGATTATTACTTTTTCTCTTCTGAATCCTCATTTTATTTTCCCTTACAAGAAGAAACTCAGGGGCAGAGATTGAGCTTCTTCTTCCATTTTTCTCTTGATTGATTTACACAAAACTTACTTCAAGATTCAAGAAATTCAACATATTCTATATATACAAACAATTTCTCGAATACCCTATGTTGATACAAAATCGCATATCAACAGAAGGCTCGCGTTGCCGGCGATCCTTATGAAGTTTCTTTCTATGTTGTCCTCACCCTTTCTCGGGTAATCCAGTTTTTCTCTTTATTTGCAATTTCGTGAGGTATTCTTTTCTAAGTTGTTCTCCTGGTCATTCAGCTCATTGCTTTTATGCTTCCCAACTTACTTGAGGGCACCTCATCTCCCAAGAACAATGTGAAGAACTGGAAAGGGAGGTATGCCGCCCCACGTAAGAAACTTGAAGATCATAAGGATGATTATGAGGTCTCGAAGGCGTTGGTGTCGAAGCTGAAGGCCGACAAGGAGTTAGCCCTCAAGAGAGTCGAGGAATTGACTGTGGAGCTCGAGAAAGCCCCCAAGGAAGTTCTTGCTGAGAAGGAGACTGGAGTCGAGGAAGGGCGTAAGTACTTTCTCAAGTCACCCATGTGATCGATCTTTCTTGAAACCTACCGTAAGGAAGTCGTCCGAGCCTTTCTTAACTCCCCGTCCTTCCTCGACAGGCTATGCCCCGCCACCCTCCAGTACTTCAACTTTACCTTTGACGCCTGGGAAGAAGTTGCCAAAGGTACTGAGCTGAAAGGAAAACTTAACTATCAGGCGGTCAAGGAAACTCTTCCCCTTCCAGACGGTTATCGAGGCGATTCGTCCTTGCCCGATGATTACCCGTGGTGGAGTGGCATCGAGGCCCGGGCTATTCGTAAGGCAAAATTGATAGGTAAACTTGAGGTTCCTCCATCTTCTTTGGTCGGTCCGACCAACTTAGTTGGGCCAAACGGAGAGGACGACGAGGAATCTCAAAACGTTGGGGATGGCGAAAGGACCATTGGTAATGAAGCTGATGGACCGCAGGGGACAAAGCCGATTGCCGAGGAAGAAGATGCAAGGACTGAGCCTAATGTTTATGGTGGTGAGAATGACGTCTAGAAGTTGACCGCCGATTCCCAGAAGGACTAGATGTTTGCTTGATTATGTCGGTTGTTTTGTTTGTTTGTTTGTTTGTTTGTTTGTTTGTTTGTTTGTTTGTTTGTTTGTTTGTTTGTTTTTTCTTAGTCCCGGCCTTCTTTGGGTTGTTTTGTAACGGGTCGAGACAACCTATCATGTACTCGACTTTTGTTAATACAATCTTTCTTTCCATTCTCTTGGCTGCTTATGCTTCTGATTTTTCCCTCAATTGTCCTTAGTTATTATGAATGTCTTTCGATGTTTGTGCTGATGCTTTCTAGTTGCGCTGAATTTTTGTTTTTAAACTCGTCTTACATGTATTCTCCCAACTAGGCTTGCGAGCTGGTCGAAGTCGAGCAACGATTTTGAACAGCTTCATAGCTGGTAAACAGGTTTTTCAACTCGTCTTCTCCCAACCCGGCTTGCGAGCTTGTCGAAGTCGAGCAACAATTTTAACAGCTTCGTAGCTGGTAAACAGGTTTTTCAACTCGTCTTCTCTCAACTCGACTTGCGAGCTTGTCGAAGTCGAGCAACAATTTTAATAACTTCGTAGCTGGTAAACGCAAGTTTTTAAACCGTCTTCTCCCAACCCGACTTGCGAGCTGGTTGAAGTTGAGCAACAATTTTAACAGATTCGTAGCTGGTAAACGCTAGATTCTAATTACTGTGGTGTCCTTTGTCGTATAATTAACTTCATAGTCGTGTCGTCATTTTCTAGTTGTTTCAAATGATACGCCGAGATGAGTTTTTACGTTTTGTAGCGTTGTAGTTGTGCAAGTCAACTTCGTAGTCGTAGGCGTCATAGGCTTATTCAGATTCCACTTGAGAATACAACTTCATGGTTGTGTGAAATCGACTTCGTAGTCGTAGGCTTCGCAGCCTTATCGAGATTCCACTTAAGAATACAACTTCATAGTTGTGTGAAATCGAATCGCAGTCGTAGGCTTCGTAGCCTTATCGAGATTCCACTCGAGAATATAACTTCATAGTTGTGTGAAATCGACTTCGTAGTCATAGGCTTCGTAGCCTTATCGAGATTCCACTCGAGAATACAACATAGTTGTGTAAAATCGACTTCGTAGTCATAGGCTTCGTAGCCTTATCGAGATTCCACTCGAGAATACAACATAGTTGTTTAGTCGACTTCATATTTGTTGGAGTTAATCGGCTACATAGCCGTTTTGAAAAATTTGATTTTTCAAGGTATCATAATAAGGTCGACATGGAAGTGAAAGACATATTTGAAGCGTAAACTCAAAATTCATTTCATTACTGAATTTGATTTGAACATTGTTCAGTACAAAAATTTGATTTGAACATTGTTCAGTACAAAAAGGAGTTCGAAACATTGCCTTAAGCGTAAAAACATTTGAGATGGATCACGTGCCAAGATCGCGGCAGTTGTCAGCCTTATCCATCCTCGAGCTCGTATGCGCCCCTCTCGAGCACCTTTGTGATAGTGTAGGGTCCTTCCTAATTAGCTTCGAGCTTCCCGACATGCTTAAGAGCGTCTTCTCGTTTGAGGACGAGATCTCCTACTTGGAATCGTCTGGTTCAAACCTTTTATTCAAAAGTTGTGCGCATCTTTTGTTTATATTTGATGGAGCCTATCCAAGCTTCTTCACGTCCTTCCTCAATCAGGTCGAGGGCTTCTTCGACCATTTCTTCATTCTTCTTTTCCTCGAAGTATGCCGACCTATGTGAACTTAATGCACTTTCTACTAGCAAGAGTGCATCCATCCCACATACCATGCTAAATGGCGACAGGCCTGACAAACTTCTCGGGTTCGTCCTATACGCCCATAGGAGGGTTGTCAATTCTTCGATCCAAGCTCTCGACGCCTTCTCCAATCATTTCATTAGCCTCTAAAGGATTGTCCTATTCGTCACTTCGACTTGCCTGTTAGCTTGGGGGTGAGCAACCAAAGCAAATCTCTGTTTAATTCCCATGTCGAGGCACCATGATTGGATTCTTTTCCCTTGGAATTGTGTTCCGTTATCAGAGATCAATATTTTTGGAATTCCAAATCGGCAGCAGATATTGTTGAACAAGAATTATATCATTTTCTCCTCAGTGATCTTTGCCAGGGGCTCTGCCTCGACCCATTTACTGAATTAATCGACTGCGACTAAGAGGAACTTTCTTTGTCCTGTTCCCATTGGCAATGGGCCCACCAGGTCGATGCCCCACTGGGCGAAAGGAATCGGGCAGCTGATAGTCATCATTTTTTCAGTTGGAATGCGAGTGATCTGTCCGTGTCTTTGGCATTTCTCGCATTTCTGTACTATTGTTTCAGTCGTCCTTCGCAGCTTTGGCCAGTAGTAGCCTGCTCGCAGGGCTTTTCCTGCTAATGATCGAGATCCCGCGTGTGCCCCGCAACACCCTTCGTGAATTTCTTGCAGAACGTAATTCCCCTCGTCTTCTGAAACACACCTCAAATGCGGCCCAACGTGTGACTTTTTGTATAGCACCCCGTCGACCTCGAAATATTTACTCAGATATCGGGCAATCTTTTCCGCCTCTTGCTTGTCTCCCGTAGGTACTCGACCCTGCAAGAGTTCTCGAACCGACTTTCTCTAGTCATCCTCTTCGTCGACTTCCATTGTCTCGCCCAACACACTCCCTTCAAGGTGCATGTTAGTGATGTTATTTCCTATCTTCCCGTCATTTGAACTTGCTACTTTTGCTAGCCAGTCAGCTCGTTTGTTCTCCTCTCGAGGTATCTGAATCAAGCCAAATTTTTGCAACCCTTGCACGAGGCTCTAAACCTACTCGACATATTTCATCATTCGCTCTTCTTTGATCTTGCAGATTCCCGTAACTTGTCTGACCACAAGTTGTGGATCAGAATGTGCTACCAGCTCAGTGGCTCCTCCACTTATTGCGAGTTGAATCCCTTTGATAAGCGCCTCATATTCAGCTTCGTTGTTCGAGGCTTTGAACCCCATTCGAATGGAGAAGTCCAGATGCTCACCTTCGGGTGATATCAAGACGATCCCGAGGCCAGACCCTTTGGCTGCAGAAGAGCCATCGACGTGCACCACCCATTTCCTCTCTTCGCTTTTGGTACACTCTTGGATGAAATCAGCCAACGCTTGAGCCTTTATGGCCCACCGGGGTTCGTATCTGATAGAATACTCGCTTAACTCGACTGTCCATTTTACAAGTCGACCTGAGACAGTAGGTCGACCCAGTGTTTCTCCAAGTTGGAAATTCGTCCTTACCACCACCGTATGATTTAGAAAGCATGGTCTCAACTTTCTCGCCGTTATTACCAGAGTTAGAGTAACTTTCTCGACCTCGGAGTATCTCGTCTCGGCTCCCTAGAGTACTCGGATGGTATAATATATCGCCTGCTGGGAGTCTCCTCCTTCTCGCAGCAGTACAGAACTCAGCGAGACCACTCCCACCAAGATATACAGTACCAACTCGTCACCGATTTCAGGTTTGGTTAGCAAAGGCAACTCACTCAAGAATTCTTTTAATTTTTCAAATGCCATTTGTACCTCGTCGCTCCACAAGAAAGTCGTCTTCTTTTTGAGTAATTTGAAAAAAGGAAAGTTCTTCTCATCTGCTCGGGCAATAAACCTACTTAGCCCTGTGATCCTTCCCGTCAAGACTTGCACTTCTCTTATGTTTCGAGGTGGGGTCATGTCGAGTATGGCATTTACCTTATCTTTATTTACCTCAATTCCATGTTCTGTGATGACATACCCCAGAAATCGTGCTGCCTTTACTCCAAAGGCGCAGTTGCTCGGGTTCAGCTTCATTCCAGACGCTCTAAGAGTTTTGAACGTTTCCCTTAAGTCGTCTGGGTGCAAAGCCGTAGACTTGCTTTTGACAAGGATGTCGTCGACATACACTTCCATATTTCCCCCATTTTCAGGTTTAAACATGCGATCCATCAACCGTTGGTAAGTCGCCCTTGCGTTCTTGAGCCCAAAGGAAATGACGTCATAACATTATGTCCCTTTGCTCGTCACAAAACTCACCTTGATTTGATCTTCGGGTGCTAAAGGGATCTGATGATACCCCTGAGACGCGTCCATCATGCTTAGTAAATCGCAACCAACCGTAGAGTCGACCAGCTAGTTAATCCTCGACAGTGGGTAATGATCTTTGGGGCACGCCATGCACATACGCCATTTGTTTAACGCTTTCCGTATCATCACATGTTGTATATCCATTCAGGGAATTGGATTTCTTTGACGTGTCCTGCTCGCAGCAACTTATCCACCTCGACCTCAATAGCTTTGTCGATATCCGCACCATGGTGTCTAATTCGCTGCTTAACTGGCTTTCTCAGGGGGTCGACATTGAGTTTGTGTTCCATGACGTTGGGGTCGATCCCCGCCAACTCCTCAGGAGTAAAGGCAAATATATCCCTGAGCTCCTTCAGTAATGCGATAAGCTGATTTCGCAACTCGTCCTCCAGATCCTTCCCGACCTTAGTAGTCTGTTCCTCCATTTCTCCAATATGTATCTCCATTAACTCTCCTACTCCTCGGCCTTTTTTCTCTCGACATTGGTTTCTTTCTATCTTTGATCTCGGCCCGCTGGTTGGTTTTCACGAAAATTTGATAACAAGTCCTCGATAACTTTTGATCACCTCGAGCCTCTCCAACTCGATCTCCTACTGGGTATTTCAGCTTCATGTGGTAAGTCGACACCACAACCTGAAATGCATTGAGTGCTGGCCTTCCCAGGATCACGTTGTAGGCCGACTCGGCATCGACTACTACAAATCTCACAATTTTCACCTTTCGCAATTCGCCTTCCCCCGGGACGACAGCTAGCATAGTCACTCCTAGGGCGCAACCTCCGATCCGTTGAACTTCCATCCTCTTGAGACAATCATAAAAGATCACATTCACTGAGCTCCCAGTGTCGACAAATACTCTATGCACTTCATAGCCTGATACTTGGACAATTATCATTAAAGCATCATTGTGAGGTCTCTGGACTTCTCCCACATCTGCTGGCCCAAAATTCATCACAGGACCATTCTCGTCGACTTGCTGTACTTCGGCTTTTCCATGGCGCCCTCGAGCATACGCCTTCCTTGCTCGATTTGAGTCCCCATCAGTCGATTCCCCAAATATCCTATGTATGACTCCTCTTTTCTGGGGAAGTTCCTCCTTTTCTGGCGTTCTCGCCCTCTTGCGAGAGCTCTTACTCCTTTCTCTCCTTCGACTTGACCGCTCGCGATCTTTGTATATGAATTATTTCAAGTGCCCGACTTTGATCAACCTCTCGATTTCGTCTTTGAGGTGTCTGCAATCGCCAGTGTTATGCCCGTAGTCTTTGTGAAATCGACAATACAAGATAATCTTGGGCTTGGTTGGTCCATCCTTCCTCGTTTGGGGCCATCTGACGATATTATCATGGATTTCTTTCTCCATCACCTCTAGTATCCGTGCCTGAGGAGCCGACAAGAGGGTATACTGAGTCAGCCTCCATCCTCTTGATCGCCCCTCCCTATCTGTCCTCGGGGACCCTCTCCTTTCTCCCGACGGGTTTTTTTGTCTTTCTTCTTGTCTCGAGGTTCAGTTTTCGCCTTTGCTGCTTGTAAGAAGTTAGCTTTCGCCTCCTCGACATTCATGTCTTTTGCACACTTTCCCAAGACCTCATCAAAAGTCCTCCCAGGTCGCTTTGCTAGGGAATTTATGCACAACCCTGTGAGTAGTCCCCTAGTGAGTCCACCCTACTTGATCTCCTCTATGGCCGAAGGTACGTCGACACATGCTCGCGTATACCTCGCCACATAATCTCGCAATGATTCTCCCTCCTTCTTTTGCATACCTATCAGAGTAAGGTACGATTTCTCTTGGGCTTTGACACTTGCGAATTGGTTGAGGAAACTTGAGTTGAACCCATTGAAGTCCCGGATAGCTCCCGGGGGTAGTTGGTGGAACCAATCCTGTGCAGGTCCTCGCAATGTCGTCAGGAACGCTCGACACTTGACGGGATCATTATAGTGATGCAGTACTGCCATATTCTCAAAACTTCTCAAATGACGAGATGGATCAGTCGACCCGTCATACCATATGTTTAGCTCCCTAAACCCCTGCGACAGATCGACATCCAAGATATGCTGCGAGAACGGGTGTCCTATTGAACTCCCAGTTTTCCTTCCCTTGACTCGAGCCTGCAAGCTTCGCACCTGAGCCATCAGTTGTTCTAGAGTGTCGTTTCTCGCCTGCAGATTAATAGTTCTGACAAATGACTCTTCCTCGTCTGCCCTCATGCTCTTCCTTTCATGGAACTGTGCCTGATGCTCACGCTCAGGGGGTGGTTGCTCGACCCTAGGCTGTCCGACCCTAGGTTGCTCGACCTGCGCCTACTTGAGTTGGGCTGCCACTGCTTCCGCAATCGTCTTTTGTATCTCGCTCCTCGTCATGGTCAATGTCTACTCCTCGACCTGGGGTGGTGGCCTCGCCACTTGCTCCAAAACTCCAGGTTGTCTCCCAAGCTCAAGGAAGTCTCAGTCGATTCCTGCCAGTCGACTCCCGTGTTCATGCCCTTCACCTGGCTAGGTCCTCCTTGTGTTAGCACTGGAATCTTCACCCCTAGTGGGGTGATTGGCGTTTCCTCCTCAACGCGCACTCCCGACGTCGCGTGTCCTCCAAACGGTGAGAAACTGAACATTGAAGTGTCGGTCTAGGGCCGGGAATTAGCGGAGGTCGTTTGTCTGTCCATGCTCCCCTAAAGTCCTCGCTCAAGTTTCTCGATAGTCCTTCCTTCTCCGCCATGTCAAACAGATCAGAACTAGGTGCAAAGCTCTTACTTCCTTCAAGAACTTCCCACAGACGGTGCCAATTTGATGGGTCTCCTCCTAGATCTGGAGTGAACCGGTGGAAATAGGCTCCGATCTGCTCGAATCGTCCTTACGCAACATCCAACATATACTGTCGTGAACATATACTGTACAAAAACTCTACATATACTCCAAAATAAATCAAACAAAAAAAAATTCTCAAAGAAACTGTCTTGATTTTCTTCTCTTCACGGCCTCGGGTGTTTTGATCTTGCTCAGCCTCTTCATCTTCTTCTTTGCTAATTTCAATTTCAAACTTAAGTGTGGATTTCAACAGAACCAAAAGCAACTGAGTCTCAAATTTTAGGAGATCCCATTACAGCCTGTTTCCCCCTCATAATTGAAACAACAAAATTTTGAGAGATCCCAGAATTGAAATATAATGTCGGTACTTTGCGGCAGTCCTATAATTGTAGATCCCAGCCCGTTTCAATTTTGCGCCATTCTATCCCAGCATGTAATTGGAACTTTGTGCCAGTCCGAGCAAAGTTTCGTCGCCACGCCCGACCTTCATGCCGTCTTAAATCCTAGCGACCGCCATGGCCACAAAGATTTTGAGAGAAGCGCCACCAGCGATCGACATGGATCCTCAGGCATGACAGAATTGACGTTGGGTCCATAGTGCCAGTCGGCGCCAAGGAAGCGGAGGCTCGCCAGTGGAGTGGCAGCCGCGGTCAAAGGGAATAGGTGGTTTGGGAGATATTGTGTTTTTGTGAAAAATCTTTTGTTTAGATTAACTGGTAACAGTTTTGTTGCAAAAAATAAGGAGAAAATATCTTAATTTAAACATTCCATGTTTGACATGTTGACTTCAGAAAATTAAACATCAAGTATATGTGCAATTATTTTGTGTTGAAGTTGCATTTTAATAAAAAAAGAACTAACGAGTGTTAAATATGCAATATAATTATTATATGAAAGTATAGGGTGTAAATTTCTTAAAATAGTAATCATGCAATTAAAATTTACCATCTCGTATTTTTTTAATATTTTAAAAATCATGTGGTATAAATGCAAATTGCCCTTTATTTTTTTCACCAATTGTAGGATAGGGCATCCCAAAACTTTAAAGCAGGCCCAGTGTAAAAGGTTTGAGGCATGATCCTCTTAAGCTCTATTCTGCCTTATCTACGGTCCAAATATTATCATCTCAAATTCAATTCATAACTTTGAGTTAGAAATTTGAGATCATAATTTACAATTTATTAAAAATAAATACTTAAACACAATAGGTCTTTGAAGTAGAAAATCGACAACTTTCAGAATCAACAAAAATAATGAACTTTGCTTCATAATTTTATAAACATCACGACGAACGATCTATGACAATAACGAAGGTAGAGAACTGAATTCTTTAAAACTAAGAAAATCCATCGACTTGTGAAGATCTAATTGTGGCAACCAAACTCAGTATCTCCTTTGTCCTTAATCACCTAAAAACATATTTGGGGAAAAAGAAAAGGAGAATTCTAAATTAAGATCCAACCATGATATAGATGGAAGAGGTGAATGCACATCGAAAGATAGAATTATCACTATTAACTGTTGGAATAAATTTGTCTCATACTGATTCTGTATGGTAAATGGACTTAGTTTATAAGTCTAGTGGACTAATCTTCTAATCACTAATTGGTTTTGGAATAAAACATTACTAGATGCATCTAAGCTCACCCACTTATGGTGATCCTTTCTCCCGAATTTGGAACTCTAACATTAACCGACGATATGCTGATCGAGTGCATGCTAGTCTAAAACCTTACTAACTAGTCCAAAACATCAATAACTATGTTTTAGTGTACCGAATTTTGATTGGACAAAAATATTATCAAGTTGAGCGTATTCTAAAATGGCATCCCGTCTATTGAATCTAACATTGAGAAACATCCTTATATGCTATGGAATTTTATGGGTGATAAACAAGATGCCAAAATCAGTTAACTTCTTTGCATTCACACCTAAGCTCACACTTGCATTGTTTTATTCGTCCTCTTCTGCACTGAACCTATGCATGTGAGCATGCAACACGTGGGATTCTCTTATTGGTTCCTAGGCTATGTTTACAGGTCGTAGGGTTACTGTAGCCTATATATAAGGCGTGTATGTCATCCTCTTTATGCAACAATTAATACTGAAAGGTTATTCACAGCAAAATTGTTTTTGTGCTTTTATTTATCAAGCTTTTTGCACCAATGTTGATCCTCCAACATGGTATCAGAGCAGGCTTTTGACCTGTCTCTGGTGCTCCCTTTGATCCAACAAATCTCAACCATCTGCTCACTATTTAAGCCAAGGGAGTGACACCATGTCTGAATCAAGCTGGTTTGCTGACTCATGAGCAACAAATCATGTCACTCATGATCTCTCTAATCTCAACTTGGCTTCAGAATTCCAAGGCAACAACAAATTGCAGATAGGTAATGGAACTGGCTTATGCATTACACATATTGGCAATTCTATTCTTAAGTCTCACTTGCAAAACAAACATTTTCTATTGAAAAACCTTCTACATGTACCCTCCATCACCAAGAATCTAGTTAGTGTCTCTCAATTTGCAAGAGATAATTGTGCCTTTAATGAGTTCCACCCTTATTTTTGTCTTATCAAGGATTAGGACACTCACAAAGTTCTTCTCAAAGGCTCTCTTGAGGGAGGTCTCTACAAGTTTGATGCTCAGATTTCTAATAACTCCAAGTTCAAGCCATCACCCTTTCCAGTTTCTTCAATGCCAAGAGCTTTTCTTACCAGTTGTAATAAAACAGCCAACCTTGACCTTTGGCACTCTAGACTAGGACATGCAGCCTTGGATGTAGTTCTTAAAGTTATGAAAAGCTGTAATGTACCTTATCTTATCAATGAAAAATTTATTTGTGGATCTTGTTTGCAAGCTAAAGCTCATTTTCTACCTTTATATGAGTCTTTATCTACTTACACTGAACCTTTGCAGCTCATTCACACAGATGTATGGGGACCCTCACCCATCACTTCTCATTTAAACTCTCATTACTATGTGTGTTTCATAGATCACTTTACAAGATTCACCTCGATATATTTTCTCAAAAGAAAATCTGATGTGTTTGATGCTTTTGTCCATTTTAAAAACTCAGTTGAAAACCAACTAAACTATAAAATCAAAGCTGTCCAAATGATGGAGGAGGTGAATTCACAGCCCTCACCAAATGCTTCAATGAACTTGGCATCTTTCACATAATCTCTTCTCCATATACCCAATCTCAAAATGGTCTAGCTGAGAGAAGGCATAGGACCATTGTTGAAATGGGGTTAGCTCTTCTTTCTCACTCTAAAGTCCCCTTGAGATACTGGGATGATGCATTCCGCACAGCAGTTTACACACTCAATAGATTGCCCATCAAATCTCTTAACTATACTTCTCCTCTTGAAAAACTATATGGCCATAAACCTAACTACACAACACTCAAAATCTTTGGTTGTCTGTGTTACCCAAACGTAAGACCTTACAACAAACACAAACTAGAGCCTAGGTCCTTACCTGCTACATTTCTTGGTTACAGCTCCAAACACAAAGGTTTTAAAGTTTTATTGCCCACAGGAAAAATCTTAGTTTCAAAAGATGTGGTCTTTGATGAGCTCAACTTCCCTTATCACAGGAGCTCTGGCACTATCTCTACAGTTCCCTCCACTTTTCCTCACATAGATGCCTCTCCCATCTTGACCACACCTCCTCCACCCCTACTAATTGTTGGGTTCGATATACTGTTCGGAACAGAGTTTGCATCGGAATTTAAAATTTTATAAGTATTTATCATATAAATACTTATTCCGTACAAAAGTATAACGAGATAACAAATAAGCATCATTTAAAATCTAGTAACTTTTACTAATATTGATTTAATACGTAATTTATAAAAATTACATTTGTTCTTGAACTCCTTCAAAACCGACGATGTATGAGGAAATCAATTCCCGGTTTGGTAACGATCACTTCTTGTTGTTACTCACTTTAGGAATCCAAATGTCTTCCCTCTAATCGTATCCACCTTTTGAACTTTGGTTCCGACTATAGTTTCTTCGCTAGTAGAAACTACTCGGTTTTTCATGAAGTATAGAATATATATTTATAAGGAAATTTTACAAGAACTCTTTCTTGTTTTATCACTCACCTCTTTGAATGTTTTTCTCTTGGAAGAATTTATCCAAAAAGTTAGCAAAATTTAACATCAAATATGTCCATATTTATACTAAACATTTTAGTATAAAATAATAATATTAGGTAGAATATTTTCATAAAATATAAAAAATCTTCAAGAATATTTTCATAAAATATTAAATCTTGAAGAAGACTATTACTACCCAATATTGTATTAATAAAAATAAGATTAATTATGTGGATTGGTTAACAACTCCAAACCACCATAATTAATTTATTCTTATTAATAATTAATCTTCAATCATATTAAAGATAAATAATAAAATAATAATTCTTGAAAACATTTTTTTAAGACTTTATTATTTTAATCTATTCTTCCATTTCCTTATTTAATAATCTTATTATTATTTGGATTTGAATTTAAAATCCAATTTTAAATTTCAACTATTAATTAGTAATTCTATTAATTACTAAATTAATATCTAAAATTCAATTAATCAATCTAGTTGATTAATTTAATATTTTCCTTTAATTGATATCTAATAAAATTAGATTTGTCAATTAATTCTAACTCTTTAGAAATACTATTTGAATTTTTCATTCATTCAAAAATTGGTGTGACCTTTTAGGTTCACAATTAATACTAGTAGTGGGTTTACAACTCTTTGTAATTTGAGTTATTCATATTAACTCTTATTCTTGAATTAACTCTTTAATTCAAGAACCCACATATCATGGGAACATCTAGCAAGTAGCATGAATCTAGTATTAAGCGATTAACGAGTAAACCTATTTCGATTACAATCCATACATGTAAAATCCTTTTGACATCCAATTTCCCGATTAAATGTTTGGGTATAATTTTGTCGAAACCCAAATTGATTTAATAACTATGATTCCATTTCAAGTTTAGTAATTCGTTTATGAATCTCTATTCATCCTGCCTTGGCCAAGGACTTTAAATTACTAACTATGAAACACATAGGAAATTCACTTATCTTCATAAGTGTCGAATCCTTTGTTGACCACTGACAAACTTTCATACGTATTAATATAATACCCAAAGTATCCCTTTATACGATTGTGCTAGCAATCAAAAGGATAAATCAAAGTAAAATATAATATGCACAAAGTTACCATCGTGCCTCAAGTCTAAGGATTAATCATGTACTATTGTAACATGAAAATTCTTATTCGACATGATAAACTTTCATTAAGAATTTTCATACGGTCATGTTCAGTGAACTTGTTCTCTAACAAGCACCCACATATATGTATTTGCGTCCCACGCTAATGTTGATGGAATGCAACATTCTTATCTAATAACCATACATACTATGTGCAAGTCTTTTCCGGATTTATTCGATATCCCATCTCGAAACATCCAACGACTTGGAACTGTATTTAAGATCACGGCTTTCAAGATATGTTCCATGATCACCATCTCTATGCGCAACCATATCTTATAGCTATAAGTGATCTAGGGATTTTATCTTAAGTGCAAATATATGATAAATGCTTACTCTTAAAATAAAGTAATACCTTATTATTTAATATAATTCCAATAGATTGTATTTACAAGTAAATACGTCCAATTTGATTGGAACGACGGATATCCTACTCTAACAATCTCCCACTTGCCCTAGTTCCAATCACTCATGTATCTTAGACCCATCTTCTCAAGATGTCCTTGGAACACTTTCTGTGATAAAGGCTTAGTTAAAGGGTCTGCTATATTTTCTGCTGAGTCGACTCGCTCCATTACGACGTCCCTCTACCAATGATTTCTCTAATCAAATGGTATCGTTTCATAATGTGTTTGGATCTTTTGATGAGATCTTGGCTCCTTTGCTTGCACAATAGCCCCATTGTTATCACAATAAATCGTTATTGGATCAACAACAGATGGTACTACACCCAACCCTTGGATGAAGTTCCGTATCCAAACAGCTTCCTTTGCAGCATCAGATGCAGCAATATATTCAGCGTCTGTTGTAGAGTCAGCAATCGTTTCTTGTTTGGAACTTTTCCAACTAATTGTTGCTCCTTTCAGAGTGAATAAGTATCCAGACATGGATTTATAGTCGTCTTTATCGGACTGAAAACCAGAATCAGTAAAACCTTCTAGTTTCAATTCTCCATTGCCATATACCATAAAGATATCCTTAGTCCTTCTCAAGTACTTAAGAATCATCTTAACGGCTTTCCAGTGTTCTTCACCTGGATTAGACTGATATATGCTCGCTACACTAAGTGCATGAGCCACATCAGGTCTTGTACATAACATTGCATACATAATGCTACCAATAACTGATGCATAAGGTATATGACTCATCCGTTCTCTTTCTTCAGGTGTCTTTGGAGACATTGTCTTAGAAAGTGAAACCCCATGACTCATTGGAATATATCCACATTTGGATTCTCCCATACTAAACCTTTTTAGTACCTTATTTATGTATGTAGACTGGGATAGTTCGATCATCTTTTTAAAACTATCTCTATAGATTTTTATCCCTAGGATAAAAGATGCTTCTACCAAATCTTTCATGGAGAACTGTTTAGACAACCATATCCGTGTTGATTGTAACATTCCTATATCATTCCCAATGAGTAGAATGTCATCAACATAGAGAATAACAAATGCAACTGCATTCCCACTCACCTTCTTATAAACACATGGTTCATCCGGATTCTTATGAAAATCAAACGTTTTGATTGTTTCATCAAACCGAATGGTCCAACTCCTCGAAGCTTGTTTAAGTCCATAAATGGACCTATGAAGCTTACAAACCATTTGTTCGCTCCCACTGGATATGAAACCCTGCGGCTGTTTCATATAAATGTCTTCCTTAATGTTTCCATTAAGAAAAGCAGTTTTCACATCTATTTGCCATATCTCGTAGTCATAATACGCAGCTATGGCTAGCAATATCCGAATAGATTTAAGCATTGCTACTGGTGAAAAAGTTTCCTCATAATCAACACCTTGTTTTTTAGTATAACCTTTAGCAACCAGTCTTGCTTTAAAAGTATTAACTTCTCCATCTACACCACGTTTTCGTTTGTAAACCCATTTACAACCAATGGGTACTATACCCTGTGGTGGATCAACTAAAGTCCATACTTTGTTTGAATACATGGAGTCTATCTCGGATTGCATAGCTTCTTGCCATTTATCTGAGTCAATGTCCGACATTGCCTCATCATAGCTTATTGGATCATTATCCAAAAGGATTTCCTCTTCATTGTTCTCTAACAATAGGTATAGTCTCTCAGGCGCCCTAGAAATCCTTTTAGATCTCCGAAGAGGTGGTGTTACAGATGGTCCAGTCTCTACTGGTATGTTATTTGTGGCATTTTGTGAAATTTCCTGTGGTTCTTCATTAATTTCTATGACTCCGCTATTCTTTGAGAGAAACTCTTCCTCTAAGAAAACAGCATTCCTCGAAACAAACACCTTTTGTTCAGAAGGGTCATAGAAATAGTATCCAATAGACTATTTTGGATACCCCACAAATTTACATAAGATGGATCTCATATCCAACTTACCTCCCACTAACTGCTTCACATAAGCATTACAACCCCATACTTTCATATACTTGTACGAGGGTGTTTTACCACACCATATCTCATAAGGTGTGCTGGGTACAGCTTTACTCGGCACTCTATTCAAAATATGTGCTGCTGTTTCTAAGGCATAGCCCCAGAATGAAAGAGGTAAACTAGTAGAACTCATCATTGATCGAACCATGTCCAACAATGTTCGATTCCTTCTTTCTGAAACCCCGTTTAGTTGTGGAGTTCCAAGAGGTGTCCACTGTGAAATAATCTCGTTATCTCTTAAATAATCAAGAAACTCATTGGTCAAATATTCACCTCCTCGATCTGATCGAAGAACTTTTATACTACGACCAATTTGTTTCTCTACTTCATTTCTGAATTCTTTGAACTTTTCAAATACTTCATATTTGTACCTTAATAGGTATACATAACCATACCGTGAATAATCATCAGTAAAAGTTATGAAATAGTAGTAGTTCCCTTTGGCACTAACATTTAGTGGTCCACAAACATCTATATGGATCAAATCCAACAGACCTTTAGCTCGCTCCACTTGTCCAACAAATGGTGATTTTGTCATTTTACCTTTAAGACATGACTCACAAGTAGGCAACCTTTCCTCTCCCCTAAGGTCGAGTTTTGGTCCCAATTTGTGAATGCTCTTTTCAGATATATGACATAATCAAGCATGCCAAAGTGTGAATGAACTATGATTATCTAATTTTCTTTTATTTTGTTGAATAGTTAGGATGGGACTTTGTGGTGTAATGGTATATAACCCATTTGTCAAATTTCCAGAATATATAGAAGTTGTATCTTTGAAAATGGAACATCTTCCATTCTCAATAACAAACTTAAAACCTTCTCTATCCATTACTGGAATAGAAATAATGTTTCTTATAACATCCGGAACATACAAACAATTTGTAAGACAAATTTTTACATCATTATTTAAAGCTAGATAAATAGTCTCAATTGCTTTGGCAGCAACTTTTGCTCCATTGCCCATCCTTAGGATTGTTTCTCCATCTTCTAGCTTATCACTTCTTGCCATCATCTGCAAATCATTGCAAATATGTGAGCCACAGTCG
Organism: Striga hermonthica; assembly: GCA_902706635.1. Lineage (NCBI taxonomy): Eukaryota > Viridiplantae > Streptophyta > Magnoliopsida > Lamiales > Orobanchaceae > Striga > Striga hermonthica. Next base: position 13,212,119 of record CACSLK010003174.1, read on the forward strand.
GTATCCAATACCCAAGAAGAATCATTAACTGATAAGTTAACTTCAGCAAAATAAATACCTGAACTTTTCAGGCTAGCAAGATACTCCTTGCAGTTCCTCTTCCAATGCCCAGTTTTACCACAATGATAACATTCATGATTAGACTGAGAATTAACCTTCTCTTTGTTCTTCCCTTTGTTGTTATTTGCCTTCTTGTTGGGTTTATTGGGAACCTTTCCCTTCCCCTTCCTTTTCTTAGATTTTAAAGCCTTTGATCCAGAAGTGGATCCAACAAGTAGTACCGGTTTATCCTTTTTGATTTTGGATTCAGCCGTCTTTAACATGTTCACTAATTCTAGCAGAGAAGTCTCCATATTATGCATGTTAAAGTTAACAACAAAGCTATCAAATGACGATGGCAGAGATTGCAGCATGAGATCCACATAGAGTTCATTATCCATAATGACTCCAAGGGACGAAAGCATTTCAACAAGAGCTATCATCTTTATCCCATGGTCATGAACTGAAGAGCCCTCAGTCATACGACACCTGAAAAACTCCTTAGATATCTGATATCTAATTTGCCGCTTCTTATCACCATACAACTCTTGTAGATGAAGGAGGATTTCAGAAGCATTATTCAACAATTCTTTCTGTCTCTGTAACTCATTAGACATTGATGCTAACATGTATCACCGAGCCTGGAGATTGTCATCAGTATGACGTAAGTATTCCCCATACTCATCAGATGTCTGATCCTCAGGTGGAGGAGGAGGGGCTTTGTCCAATACATAGTCTCTCTTTTCAGACTGTAGAACAATTTTCAGGTTCCTCAGCTAATCATTAAAATTTGGTCCAGTTAATTTGTTTTGTTCAAGGATACTTGCAATTGGATTCTTAGCCATTTTAGTAGAGTAATCTACAAAAACAAACGAAGCAGAAAATAATCAGACTATGGAATTTATATTCATTTAATATTAGGTCCTTAACATTAAATGTCTCCCACTATTTTATTTAAAACCCCTATTTTAATTATGAAAATCTAATTTTCATAGTGGGCTTGAAGTCCAATGAAAATATTCCATATCCCAATTTTATGAGTACGCATGATACATTTATATCGGTAGTCAACTTTTGCCAATTGTATCATTATACAACCTTCAAGATGTTTTGCCTCACTTTTCCTTATATACCTCAAATTTATGACCGTATATATTACTAAGTGTCAAATCAAACCCATCAAACATTCATGATAGTGGCCCACCAGAATGTCCCACGACTCATGGTCAACATAAAGAGGAATCCACCTCACGAGTATCACAATACTTAGTAGGGATCACATCACAACTTTCGACACAAAACCACCCCACGACTCATGGTCGGTGATAAAGCATCTTAGCATCTCATGTCGTCTACTTTTGATGGAAGGCCTGGAATAATAAGTTCCAACTTATTTTTATCCATTATTGATTTGATATAGAATTAATCAAATTAATTCTTTAGGGTTCATTAGATCTCATCAATTACCATCTTTACGTGTGTTTATTTACCGCATTATTCATCACATGAATCACAAGCATAAATAAACCTAACATACATCTAATGCATGCATACGGTGGG